>KK116251.1:1220878-1238081 GCA_000611955.2 Stegodyphus mimosarum | reverse complement strand
CGTCAGCCTCAGCTCCCGGGCTTTTTACTCGAAACGCCAAGTCCGCTTGATTGGCGATTTTTGATGGTAGTAAAACCGCCAACAGCTCGGCAACCCTCGGGAAGAACCACGCAGGAAGGGGCAGTCCAGGGTAGAAAGAGCTCCCTGATCTGGCGACGAATCGCTGTTAGCCTCGTCAAGGGGTCCCAATCCAACATATGCATAACCTGCAAGTAAGCAAAACATCGCGCCAACCAGACCCTACGGTAGAGTTAGTAATGTAAAAAACTAGCCTCTCCGCAGGGTGCAAAAGTAACTAACGATGACAGAGGTTTCACAGACGACCGTCTAACGGGCGAAGAAATCGAAAACAAAGTGATAAATAATTTGGAAGGGCAACGGACTGAATTTGTAAGTTTTGAAGGGATACGTGAAAAAAAATTGATTTTACAACAATTTAACTTCAATACTGATAGATACTTAAATGAAAATATAATAATTTCACAGATAATTTTCTTGGGTTTATTCAGACACCAAACACGACCACCATAGTAAGAAATAATAAAAACTTCAGTTAAATATAATAATCAAGTATGAAAATTTTATATATTCTCCACAACACCAAAACGACCACCATAGTCAGAAAATATGGATCCCAAAATTTAGCAGAAAAGGGGGCATAAAATAAAAACTTAAATTAACTTTAAACACCAACTTGTGTAACAAACTTTAAAAGGAAAAGATTGACCTTAAGGATCAACTTATCAAGAGATTAACATTAACAACCAAAGTTAAGAAAAATAAATTAACTAAACAGAATTTAAATAATTAACCACCAAAAGTAAGGAAGAAAAATTTAATTACACAAGCAACTTAAAATCAGCGTTAACCAAAACTGTCAAGAGAACAAATTAAATGACTACAATTACTTTTAAACAAACCAAAGAACTTAAGCTCAACTACAAAAATTAAAACAAATTAAACTTTAAGTCTGAAGCAAAATAAGTTAAACATTACCATTAAAACAATTTAAATCACAACTGAAATAAGTGATACATAACATTGTTAAAAATACTTTTGTTTAAGAAAAAATTCTCATCCGTCAGTATTTTTCAGATCGTGCATACGAAACGCACGCCATTTTAGTTTGAGATCATTGACATGCATTATACCAGTCGATTTTCAAACTCTCATGACATGTTCCTCAGAATTTCAGACGTCCTTACCAATATTCAGTCTTAATCGAACTCGAAGCTCTAGAAAGAGCTTTTCTCATGCCTTCCTGTGATGACTATATATATATATCATGTTTTAAAGCATAGAAGACAAGATCCGGTACTTTTAAGCACCTTTCGTGATTCGTGATGGCTGAGAAGATCGTAGTGGATGAAGACGGAGCTGAGTGGACAGACATGATGACGCATTCAATACAAGTGAGCTTGAAAAATCACAATCTTTATTTTTACTCACATCAGCTCATCTTTTTGCAGACAAGATATTTTTAATCATAATTAAATCCAATAATTTCCATTACACGGGTGTTAAAGTACGATGTCATCTTAAGCAAGTAAACAGCAGCAGTGTGGATGAGAAGCGACTTCCCAGCGGGAGAGCTTATGCGAAAGAGAGCGCGGCAGTTCAAAGAAAGAAGGGAGGGAATCAATAGTTTCAGGTCCGAGTTAAAAAAGTTTTGGTATCCAATTTAGTGATTGGGCAGGAGGTCTCTGCGTTGAACGTTACGAAACATGAAAAGATCTCGAATTTGGGAGAACAGATGAACCCAAGGGTAGAGTATAAAATCTGGAATCGTTAATTTCGAGGTCGCATATATTATTTTTAATGCAGCTATTGTATATTTTTATATCTTACACATACAATTCAATTTTTGTATTGTTTTCTTCGACCTGCATGATTTCCATTTTTTGCAAATTTTGCACTGATAACTGTAACGTTTGAACTGATAAAAGCAAAAATTACTTTGATAAATATTCTGAGATTATTTTAAGTATCAAGGCAAAATTTCTGACTTTCTTGATTCCGAAACAGCTTGATGTATTTATTTATTTCGTTGCACCAATCCTTGATGACGATGCAGCGAAAGAAAGAAATTTTATTTTCCCTTCTTCCGTTTTTTGTTTTGGCATTTTTGATCCTTTTCTGCAGTTTACCACTATGCTTCTGCTTTTTTGTTTTTTGTATATGGTTTTGTTCGGAATTAAATATGGGTTGGATTTTAAACTTTTGAACGCATTACTTTAATTTGTTTTGCAACATATATATATATATATATATATACATTCTTTTGCAAAAACATCGAAGCACCATAAAGAAAGTGGTTGTTTTTGATGAAATTGAATATGTGTATAGCTCATACACAGATAATAAAATGATTAAAAAATCAAGGTCATAGTACCTGCTCACGGCTCACAATCACCCATTGAGTGTCAAATTAATAGTCGGTCGAACCGCCCCTGGCGGCAATGCATGCTTGAATTCGTCGAGGCAAGGAGTGGTAGAGGTTCCTAATGTCATCCTGCGACACATTCTGCCAGGCATTCATCCGTTGTCGCTCCAGATCTGCGATATTTTATAGTGCCCGAATCTGGCGGACTACCATGTCCGAGACATACTCGATTGATGAAAGGTCTAATGACCTTGCTGGCCCAGGAAGAGTATCAACCGCACAGACGCAGTCCAAAGATATGCGAGCGGTACGTGGCCTGGCATGATCTTGTTAGGAAATGACCCTAGGATGACGTGCCTTGAGGGTAATGCAACCGGCCGCAGATGGTATGAACATATCGATGAGCTGTTAAAGATGTACGGAGAATGACTAAAGATGACCTGCTGTCATAAAAAATAGCGCCCCAAACCATCACACCAGGGGTTATGGCTGTATGCCTTTGTAAAACAAAGGCTGATTGGGACCGCCGGCTCCGTCCTCTCCAGACGCAACCACGGTGGTCATCTTCTTGACGAGAAAAGCGGAATTCATCGCTGAACATTATACGATGCCAGTCCGATGGCAGCCATGATGATCGGCTATTAAACCACTCCGCTGATGTTGTGGGGTCAAAGGCAAACGTCTTAAAGACCTCTATGAGCGTAACCCCGCCTCAGACAAGCGTCGTGAGATGGTGGGCGGTACCACGGGAGGTATAGACGTGGCTGTAATGCGTTGAATAGTCGACAATGATACTGTTGGGGCGGTTCGGGCCCGGCGAACAATCATCTTATCTTACCTCGCATTTGTGCTCCTTGGCCTTCCAGAGCCTTCATTTCATCGGCAATTTCCTTGTAGAAACCACTGCTGCTAACATCTTTGCAGAGAAGTGTCTGTTTGCAGAGCTGCAGGTGGCGGCCTACTGCTCGGTATGACCACCCAGCTTCACTCAAACCTACAATGCGACCACGTTCGAAGTCGTTCAGTTGTCTGTAAGGTCTTCGATATCGTCGTAATGGCATGTTTAGTTGCTTCTTTACAGAATTACAATGGCAGCAACAAAAAAAAGATAAATTTTCCGCCTCTGTTATATACTTTGTTATATACTCTGGTTTTATACATTGCGAATTGAGCACTAAAAATGCGCGCTATGATGGCAATTCCTGTTCCTTTGGCTTTATGATCGCAATTCCTGTTCCTTTGCCTTGAAACTTTGATCATTTGCGTGTTCGATCAATCATTTTTTGCAAACCAAATTTCGTCGCGATCGCAAAAGTCCTTCTTGGTGCTTAGATGTTTTTGCAAAACAGTGTACACATATACATATACACTGTAATATATATATATATATATTATAATAAGAAAACTCTCCATATTACATCTCCAAGCAACGGAAATTCAATTTAAAAACATCATTAAAAAGGTATTTTTCAGAAGTCGCCAATTTAGGCTAAACTTTCTTCAATAGAAAACTACTTATTACGACAACCCTTTACTTCCATCACTTATTACGTACTTGCATTCCAGTCATTTGGTTTTAAAATTTCGAAGGCAAGTTGGTTAATTTTTGCTTACTAGTTTGATTTTTTTAAATTTCTTTTTTACTACAGTTTTTAACTTTAATTTTATGGATTCTTTCTTTTTTAATCTTCTTATATTTTTTTTAATTTGTTCTTGAATCTACTTTTACTTTTGCTTTTGAAATGAAATGAAAGTGTAGGGGATATGTCTTCTAAAGTAAGCATCTCGTTCAGATGAATTGTGTTCTTAGTGAAAAAGTTTAATTTTAAAGATTATTTGCTTTTTAACAGGCTTCTTTTGGACTAATATCTTTATTTTGCTTGAGTATCAATTAGATTTATGATTTGAATCTAGCAAATAATTTGATGCTTACTTACTTGGAAGTAAGATGAAACACTCTCTCTTATTTTAGTTGTTGTTAATTGATGGTAGATTGGTTTATCAGTTGATAAGTCGATTAATCTGCTATCAATAACAATAACTGGTTTTTCAATACTTAGTTTTACTTTTGACTTTGGCATTTTTGCGATTTAAGTTTTTCCTTAACTGTGTTTAAAGCAAGGAGAACTGAAAATTCTATTAATTTTTTTAAATTCTGAAAAATACCTTTTCAATGATGTTTTTAAATTGCATTTCCGTTGCTTGGAGATGTAATATGGAGAGTTTTCTTATTATAATTTATAGTGAATTATTGCTTTATTACTTTGCAGTTTTAGCGCAAGTCTTGGGCTTATTAATTTACTTTTAATTACTTTTATTAGTAATATATATCTATAATATATATACATACATATATCAGCTGCTTTGGAGCTGTGAGTTAGTTCAGATATTCAGTACAGAATCCTGAGATTGTACTGAAGTCCTATTCGGTAATTACTACATTACTACTTTAAACTTTGCTCTGAGAATGATTTTGGTGATCTGCGATAGTTTTCGCGGGTTAAGGAGTATTTTCCTCGCTTCTCTATTTCTCTTTTGGCTATTTGCGCTTGTTTATCTTGTTGAAGGATCCCTAATTTCTTTCATTATTAACGTGGTATCCACGAAACGGTAACATGCAACAATACTCTGCGAGTAAAATTGCTATTCGTAGTCAGTTTTCTTGCGAATTCCATTGACACAGTGACAGGAAACCGATGCTTGGGTGACCACAGTATGTTTAATAAGCAAGCCGCTGATTGGAAATCAGATCGTAAAATAGGAGATTTAATTAGGACGTATTATCAAATTAACAATAATTAAATTGAAATTAAACGAATTCTAAAAATACGAAATGTATGGCGCGGATACATGTTTTATTTACTATAATACAGGAGTGTACAGTCATAAGCGTTAACTATTTATTTCATGTATATTTCAAGCGTATTTTCAATTTTCTAATTAGGTTGTAGAGTCATTAAGTTATTTTTGAAGTGGAGACATGAAAAATCTGCAGTGCCTTTTCCGGAACTCGAACCTGTACCTCTCGAATACGCGCCGAGTGTGCTATCGTTACACCACCAAGGCATGCTGGAAGGAAGGAAAAAATACCTTCCTTTTCAAAGGGCAACCGCGGATTAGGGGGCCCAGTCTCTAAATCCTGGTGGAGAGGATTTGTTGTCCACCATCTTTTAGTTCAGATGCCACTGGAGGGATAATAGGTTATTTTGAAGTAGAAGACATGAACAATTTGCAGTGCCCTCTCCGGGACTCTCACCTGAACTTCTCGAATACGCCCCGAAGGTACTACTGTTACACCACGAAAGCATGTTGGAAGAAGAAAAAAATGCCTTATAAGATAAATTATTAAAAAAAATTAAACTTTACATTATTAATAAGCGCGGATATTGATTTCATATCTCGCAATTTCATAAATAAAGTAATTACGATCTGAACGATCTTACCTCACGTAAAAGGTGCTGTTCGTTATGGTCGTTAGCGGAACTTAGTGCCATTTCTCTATGCCTCTGTTCGAACCTTGGAGAAGGTGCAAATGCTTGCAGTTGTCTATCTCCTTCCTATAGGTGCTATATTGATCGTTCCCTGTTGTACACTTTGGCCAATGTCCTGTCTGGTGTGAAGATTAAATAGTCGAGGAGTTTTCCCATTTTGTAAGATGTATAGTGAACACATATCTCGATAAAGAGAAAGTTCGCATGGAATGACAAGACTGAATTGACCATCTTCCAGGAAGCATGGAAATAAAATATACCACTTATGCTTCGAAATAACAAAAGCAACACTCGTCAATATAAGTGCATTATAAATACTCGCTAAGGTAACCTATCATCGTATAACGGTCTGAAAAACGTAGGAATGAGACGGTTAAAATTTTTAATAAATCGAACTTTAGCATTAATTTAAGAAACAAATAACTAAGTAACTAACAAAGAAAGAAATAACTAAGCAGTTAACAATTTTAAACTTAAAACTCTTTTCTCAAAAGAAATCTCCCTTTTATGATTATCCTACTTTTAATGAAATTTAAAAAAAAAAGAACTAACAATAAGATTAAAAAATGAAACTGAAGTAAAATCAATGAAGTGAATGAAATTCCACTCGAAGCATATCAAAAGAAATTCGTTGGAATTTAATATTCTAAACTAGCTTTTAATCTTTCCTTTTCTCAAACGTAAAACGTTCTTGAAAAAAAAAGAAAAAACACTGCGATCACAGACAAACACTTTTGAGATGCTCTTACCTCCAGGCACATAGTTATAACGAGAAAAAGCAAAAATATTTTCTGACCTGCATAATAAAAAGAACACAAATCAGTAAATTGCGTCACAGTGCTCACGTGATAAGTCCGTCTGCTGAGTGTCTGAGAAATGCATGAAGGCGCCGAAGTCTTTCTCTTTATTCTTCCATTCGAGATAAGTTTTGAAATTTAACAAAACTAGTTAGAGAAAATATGTAAACTCATCCTTAGAATCATAAAAATAGTACGTAAGAGCCATATTTTTATTTGCACGTACGCAAAAGTTGGTTCGTTATAGAGAGACTATAATTTAATTTGTTCTTAAGGACTCATGCTTGAAGAAGAATGCAAATATTCACCTGGAGGTATTCTAAATTTTCTCAACCTGTTTTGGACAAAGAATTTCACGAAGTTATATCTAGATGTAAATTAGCATCTCATTAATTTATTTGTTTATTTAATTGTTTTGGCTGAACCTCTTATTAGCTATCTGGCCGAGGAGAGGATCATTCGTGAAAGATTTTTAAAAGAAACTGTCTCCTTTTACCTTACGCATGGAAAAATCATTGCAACAGACATTGCTTTCCCCAGGTATCGAATGCGTTATCAGAGATTAATTAGAAAGCTTCGCTAGCCACTATACCAATCAGGACATTAATATAAAGTTATCATGCTTAGACCATGATCTTTCCAATTAACGTCAGTGTACACAATCCATTTTCCATCAGCAGCGGTAATTCATTTCAAAAAAGGGAGTGAAACACTTGGTATCATTTTAGACCAAAGACTCACATAGGCCCCACTCGTTACATATATTTTAAATACGTTTCGGGATACTAAAGCTTTACTCAACCCCTTAATTTCCCGAAACTCCGTTTTGTATAGAGAAAACAAGCTACTCGTGTATAAGACCATGTTGCGGCCCATCATTACCTACGCCTGTTCTGTCTCGAGTTTTGTATATGATTCAAAGATAAAAAAAATCCAGCAAATTCAAAATGTTACACTAAGACTTGCCCGGAGGTATATCAGGAACGAGGCAATTCGCAATGAATTAGACGTAAATAATATTAATAACTGTATCGCAAAAATTGCAAAGAAATTTTCAAACATATGAGCAAAGTAAACTATACTTCAATCCCATTTATGAACTATAATTATTCTGATCAAAACAACAGAAAACGAACGGGTGCGGTCCTCTTACATTTAAACTAATTCAGTTAACTCTTTTTTTCCACTTAGTATTATTTTAAATTTTCTAATTTCGGCCATGTGTTTTATTCCATGTTCCCTTTTCTTAGGCCCGTATCACACAGGCATTTCTCTCACACGAACAACTGTTTCGGACAATATTTCTGCCTATTACTACTGAAAGAAAAACGCACGATTTTTTTTCTTCCTTTCGAAAAAAAATTGCAAGTTGCTCATTTTCAACCAATCAGCTACCAGCTTCGAATGCTATCACCACGTTTGTAATGGAGAACCAGTTTCCCCTGTGTTAACCCCAACGTGATCTGTTGTGATTGGCTGTTGTGACAAAGCGGAAAAAATTTTCCTTGCAGTTGTTCTTCCGAAGCAAACGGATGTGTGATAGCAGCCTTACATTAACTTACATTAAAATTAAGTATTCTACCTAAGCCCCTCCCAAAGCCTGACTAGTTTGGAAGTGCACTCTCTCTTCAGCTACGCCATTGGCTCTTCGACGATCTGACCAGTTAACTCCAACCCTACCCCCAGCCTCCTCGGACTTCGAGGTTCTCACTCTCATTCAGGACTCTGCTTTCGAGATGAACGATTGCTATCATCAGACTCACATCTAGCCACATAATTGTTGAACAGTAGTTAACTCATTGCCATTACATCGACTTGTTTTTCGCACAGTAACTTCACATACGAAGACTTGTAATACGCATTTCACGAGAATTAATTTATTGCTAGTTCTCACTTCGAATTTGTGCCATATTACGCTAGCAAATTGTTATGCGTTTGCTATCAATTACACTCAGGATGCGGCTATCGCTGAGGAGCCTGGTTTTGGTGACTTTTGCACCAAAGTCTTCAAACAAGAGGTTGCTCGCATTACGTTTGAAATGCGTCTTATAAAAGATGATTCTTTGTGCTAATTTCTTTCAATTCATGTCGAACAGAAATCTCGAACTTCTTAATGAGTCCAAGACATCTTAAATGATGTTCAATTGTTGTGTGTGATAAATTGAATTGTTTTGCAGTCTCTCACACTGTTATATGACGATTCGATTCAATTATGGCTTTAATTGTTGTCATCAATTTCAGATGGTTGGCCAGAACGTTCACCAACTCCAAGTGAAAAATCTCAAGAATGAAATGTTTGCAGCCCATATTAAAACCAAAGATGTATGTAAGTAAAGCGTCGACACTTCAATGGGAGAAATTGCGCTTCGAAACGACCGCAGCGCTCGTAGCGGTGGCGATGTGGAAACACAATCAGTAAAACAGCGCATGCTCCTTTTCTTTTCAGTCATTGGTTGTTTTGATTTGGTTGTTTGTTTGATTCTACCCAAATCTTGTTAGCTTCTAGCATGCTTTGGTTGTGTTATTTATAACTTATTAATTTTGTACTTTTTAATTACAAAAGGCACTTTTCACAACCAATGTTTTTTTAAATTTTCTCTAATGGCGTATCGATACTGCGGATTTAAGGATTGCAAGAGTAAGATTTCGTCGAAATCTGATGGAATACATTTCTACACGTTTCCTTGAGACGTTGCGTACTTAAGGAAGTATAAAGAAGAGTTTTAGAATATGTATTTTTGAAATTAAAGGTAAAAAAATCTGATAATTAAAAGAATTATTCCCCTATATTTTATAATAACGCAGATACAAGTCTTAAATGATGTTTTAAAAAATCTTTTTTTTATTCCCTTTCAGAAATATTCAGAGAAAGTTATGTACTATTTAATGTATTTCACTATTAAAATAAAAAGAGCGCTAATTTGAAATGCACCGAATTGAGCATTAATTACAAATTGACTTGGATTTTTTTCGTTTAAAAGATGCCTCAGAAACTAAAAAAATCATGTCATATTTGAGAAAGTATTTTAGGTAGAAGCTAAGTGGAGAAGAAATAATGCATAATTTTAATGTTAATAACAATAAACTTTGCTTAAAAATGTATTCTTTTCGTATACTTAGGACTCTGAAATACTGTACAAATAGAAAATATATACATTTATACATACATTTACGACGCAATTGCAGAATATTTACATCCAATCGTGTCAAAACTCATTGCGGCCTCTCCATCTTACTTCCAACCTCCATGACGTCACTGCAGGGAAGAGGAGGAGGGGAAGAGATTTAGTTTACATCGCCACCACTGCAATGGATTGGCGCTGCAATTTGGCGTCATGTTATAGTATGGGAGTGCCGACGCTTTACTTACATACAGCTTTGATTAAAACTGACCTAATAGCTGTAAACAAAAATGCACGGAATTTGTTTCTATGGCAACCTGAAAGTCAGTTGCCAAACTATGAAAAGAAAAAAATTATAAGATTGACAGAAGAATAACAAATCGAAAGTAACGCTATCTGTTTGTGCAAAGCGAAATTACTCACTTAACAATTATAAAGAAAACAATACATATCAGTCCTTTTGAAGAAAGAAAACAAAACAATTCCCTAGAGAGGAATTCCTTTCTGCGCAAAAAAAAAAAAAAGATATTTTTGTTCTCACAGAAGCGGAAGTAGATTACCCAAGCTATAACGCAAACACAGGGCTTCATCACAACTTTTCAAACTTCCTGTGATGCAAATTAGCTTGTTATTCTTCGTTAGCCTGAGCTCTGCCTAAACAACGAAAAACAGACTTTATCCAGAAAAGCAACGAAAGGTAGTTATTAAGGCATTGCACCGTCTTCGAAAAGAAAATGGGGACTTGAACATGATTTAGAATTTTGATGCCACGCAGCTGTGGATGCTGTAAACAATTTATTATCCCCGTCATATTTTCTTTAATAAACCGTTTGATAAATTGGTGCAATGTGACAGAGAAAAAATAGCACGGATGATTCCCAAAAACCCGAAATGATTCTCCAGGCTAGATTAGAGTGCTCGCAAAGAGGCTGTTTTTTTCTTCCTTGTGTTTGGCAACGGAAGAGTATACGAGCGGTAACATTGATTGCAGGTCTACGATCATTGCTTTTATGGATATTATGATCACTTTGGGGGGAAAGGAACACAAAAGAGAAGATATTTCATCGCCGCTATGCCATTAAATTGCGCTTTAGTGTGACGGCCCTTGATAGTTTGCCCGTCGAAGCATGTTTCACATCGCCAAACTTCTTGATGGAACAAATTAATCTTTGGATCAATGAAAAAGGGTAAATGCGTTGACTTTTAATCACCGGCACATAAATTCCAGACTCTATTATTTAAATTTATTCTCTAATGATTGTTCTAGATTATAATGTGAGACTATAATCGTTAGAAAACATATTTGCATGCACTGGAAATTTCGTAGCATCGATAACTAAGTAAATATATATAATGCTGATAAACAAAATCCGATGTGGATACCACGTGACTTCCTTTTACGGCTTATCAAATTTTTTCCTGCAGCTCATCTAAACTTATTTCCCTTGCCATTTCTCATTCAATTAATTCAGTTCTCACTTCGCGGCAAGAAAAAAATACATAAAATTCAAACCATCTTCATCAAAAATAGTAAACAAATAAAAAAAATCTGAAAGGTTTTAATTACGTCCAAAGGGGCGTTTATTTAACATTTTGTGTGTTACCTTTATTTGTTAAATACCATGTTCTTCGCACTTAAACCATAAAATTCAGTTCAACAGCAATATCGCAAAATAATTTCAAATTGTGCATATCTTTAGAAATTTCGGTACACGCTCTCACGCGCTGGAGATAAAAATGTTTTTCTGTACAACGTTGGTATTGCTGGCTTTGAAATCTTTGAGTTTGTTAATGAAAAATTCAAAAAAGTTTTAGAGAATATTGTTACGAATTTCACATTTATTTGGCTATTTATTTAGAACTGTAATTAGAATTCCTTTTTATTTTCCCGTGCAACGCACGCAGACGATTTTTGAAGAGAAAGCTACGTCAAAAAAAACAAAAAAAACAAAGAAACATAAGCACTAAATTGAAAAGTGATACGCCGTTTCTTGTGAAACAACGCAAAACGCCCAAACGAAAGTAATAGTCCTTCGGGACTAAATCCCTTTGGACTAAAATCAAAAATGCCAAGTACTGTCAAAAACAGTTAAAAAAATGTAACAATTAAAATTAGAGTTTCTACGCCAAAACAAACAATACGAACAGCGTGTAAAAAGACAGATTTTTCGGTGCACAAAACAAAACTGAAAATTTACTGCTGGTCCCACTAGGCAAAAAGTCACTAAAGTTGGTGCAGAAATTGACTAAATTTACCATTCTACTAAGCAGTTTCAAATGTAAACAAATAGCGGTTTCATTACGCTTAGTAGCACTTAAGCAACTTTATAATTGTAGATAATTCTTACAGCTACTACATGCATATTAACTAAAGGTCTAAAACCCTTAATAAGAGCATAAGAACAACATAATTTAATCCCTTTTAAGGCAAAAATGCACTATTTACCAACATATAAGAATAAAAAAAGAAGCTCATCGAGCCAGGTAGCAAGCTGAGTATATACATAGAGAGAGAGAGAGATTTATATACATTCTGTGCGGCCCATTGCAACCAAAATGGGAGGTGCACAACTACATGTTATAGCAGTTCCGTATACAAAATTCCAACGTTCTGAGTATACTTGACGAGATACATAGATACGTACGTATAGACATCAAGAAAAAAATATCTTCTGAAACCATTTTAAATCCATTTTACAATCCATTTTGTAAAAAGGAATACTCTACTCCATCCGTACGTACAGACGTCACCCAAGAACATCGTTAAAATGAGTTCCAGAGCGGTCACAATTAATAGTATTTTGATTGAAATATGATACTGGAAATTATAGTACCTCGTACAAGTTGGTAAAAATAGTTATATTAGTTCGATATATTTTGCTACTTTCAATCACGGATATAGCAATTTGTTGCGTTTTATGTGAATTGCATTATTTGTTTTAACGTCTCGATTTCATTCACTGAAACAATAGAATCACATATTTATTTTAAAAATTTAAATCACATATACGTAGAAAAAATGCCAATTTTTTGATTGAACATACTTTTTTTGATTTTTTTATTTTTCGATTTGTTTGATTTTGATTTTTTAATTTGATTTAACATACTTTTAAAGTGCATAACTTCTCCCAAATTAGATTTGATCTTTAGTGCCAAACTCTTCTTAACTATGTCCCCATTACAGTTTATTAACATTCTACATCTCGGCTAAGCAAAATATAGTGTTTTTTTTTTCAATTTTAAATACATCTTTGTAAAGGCATAAAACTGTATAAGCGTTTGGGTATAAACAGCCGACGGCAGGTGTATTGTTCTTGACTGTGGACACTAGCGTCTAGCTGCACTGGTTTGTTTCACCCAAAATGATCACCAACGTGCTTGTTCTTAGTGTATGTGATTTGTTGCCGCTCATAGGGGTGATCATCAGAAAAATCACAATAAATCCTAAAACGAGATTGCAGCGTAAAAACCAAAGCAAAAAAGAGCATTCATAGAGCTAATTTCCAGAAAAATAAGGCCAATACCGAATGAGTCTTTGTCTCTCCACTCTAATTCCACGAGCGTATTGGTGCAACACCAAGGTGCCTGGGTTATGGATCCTACCCCACATCGAACAAAATACGTACTTCGAATCATACAGGGAAATAACCTAGCATAATATTAACTATTTTTTTATTTTTTAAATATATATGTACTATAAATATTATCGCAACTTAAGGTAACATCTGATTGAATATAGATTAGATATTAAGACCAAAACGGTGTGAGTAAACAGATATCAAGAAATTTATAGATCGTGGCAAAAGTAAAGCATAAGACTCTCAAAGTGACCTGGGAAAGACTGAAAAGGAGCTGGTGAAGGACCTGATGGGAACAAGGAATGAAAATACAAGAGAAATTACAAGGTGCAAATGCGAGTTCAATTGGTGCCACATTAAAAAAAAGTAAATTAATAGATCTAAATAAATAACATTATATACAATTCCAATGAGAGAGACATTACAAAATTAGGTCATATAATTACTTGAGATAGCCATAGGTCTTTTACTATCGCATGAGTCATTAATATCATAGTCATATACCCTGATTACAGGGCTATCAATGGTATTCAAGTTTTCATAAAATTTCCGGGAAGGCTGACAATTAAAGTATTTTAATTCTTCAACCCCTAACTCTGTATGTATTTTGTGATTTCTTATCTACCATGGTGCATTTGAAATCTGTCTGAGCACAAGATTCTGGGCCTGCTGTAACTTTTTTCGATAGGATTTGTATGAATATGACCATACAGGGCAAGCATAGCACAATATGGGACGCAAAACGGTCTTATAAATAAGTAACTTGTTATCTATAGAAAGTACACTGTTTCGAGCAATTAAAGGTAAGTGTAATTTTACTAACCCGAAACTTTCTTAATATAGCTGTAATATGTGGGTTCCATGAGAGAGTTTTATTGAAGATCACCTCTAAATACAGGACTTGCTTGGCCCATGGCATATTGTTTCCATAAAATTGCAAATTTCGGTTGAACTTATTTTTTGTGGTGAACATAATTGCCTGTGTTTTATCGACGTTTACCTTATTCTTCCATTTTACCAGTCAAGTCCCAAGAGTGTTAATTTAATCTTGTAACCAGTGTATTGCTGGGCTAACAAATGCACTTTCAGTGAGGATCGCAGTGTCGTCAGCACACATTGCGAGTGTAGTGTTGGGTGTAATTGAGATGTCGTTAACGTATATATTAATAAACGTAGGCCCTAAAAGAGACCCTTGTGGGACCCCAGCAAGGAAGGTCTTTGCGTGAAAAGTGTATTTGAGACGTGAACGACAAAGTGTCTGCCAATTAGGTAGGATTTAATTACGTTAGTGATGTAATCTGGGACTGTAGTTTATATATAAGTTGGATAAGCCCAGACTGTAGTTTATATATGAGTGCGTCCAGCTATACACGAACGAAAGCCTTGGCAATATCCAACTTGATCATACAACTTACTTGTCTTCGGTATGTTGAGACATTAGGTTATTTCGAAAGCAGGAGTGATGAAAAATAAATAAGCAGTGCCCTCGAAGCATGAACCTCTCGAATACTCTACTTCTTCTGAACAAACCATTTACTTTTATTCTCTTTCAGATATTTTAGACAAGTGTGAAATTACTGCGTTTTTTCTATGGATAAAAGAAGGCATACAATAATTAAAATCTTTCGCCCTAAATAATAACAAACCTAAAGCGTTTAGCAAGTCAGTTGACGGAACTGAAGTTTTAGGTAGGTCATCGACAGTTGTTAAAGGGCAGGGAAATTTCGACCAAAACTTATACATAAAATGATCACAGCAAGACTAGGATGGAAAGAGCAGGGGATCGAAGTGAACTTGTAAACTAAACTAAAGAAAAGACTTCTTACAGGTAACAATGAAGGTTATTCGATAGCCACCTTTTCGTGATGAGTTCCACTGAATTTTTATTCAAAAACAGAAGCTAGATAAAAACTGCATTTTGTAATACGTAATTCATAGTTATACTTTACTAAGGTTGGTAGTTTAGTAAAGCATGAATTTTCAACACCAAACTGGAAATCAAATCCAAAACCATGCGGAATTCAAACCCTTTAAAATTATTAATATAGTGAAAAAGCAATTTTTTCCCTCACATAGGCTGAGAGCTAACATTCACAGTTAATTAAAAATCACTATAATGGCATAAAGGAAAAACACAAAAAAAATGCTGGCTGCACGGGCGTTTTCATGATTGCTTTTGTAACTGTATAGGAATCAGTTTCTCTTAGAAAATCCTCCATGGATTCATCCCTCCCCTTAGGCAGATAGCCCTGAGTGCTTTGCCAAAATTACATAAATCAACTAATTAAAATTTACTAGGCAAATAAGTTTCACTCCTGTTGTTGCTGTTGTAACTAATGTCGCTTGTAAGCCCACGAAATTCATCGTAGCAAGGGGTCAATATTGTGCGTGTCGTTGACAAGAGCCTTAGGGGGGTATACAGGTGATACAATCCCTTCCATTTCCGCCCCAATTTTAAAGAAGAGAACCCGGAGGCAAACAGGTTAGAAGGTCTCTTACCCTTCGTCTCCTACCACCAACCTCTGGAGAAGACTTTCCGATGACGGCATATTTTGAAATCCCCTATGCCGCACAGACACTATACATTTACAAATATCCATGGCTTCTACGAGAATTGGACCCAGGACCTTCGGTATGGTAGTCAGAGTCACTAATTACTATCCCGGCTGGGTGGCAGTTTCGCTCTTGGATCTATTGAACACTTTTTCATCCTACAAATTTTACTGCTTGTAGAAATTGAGAATGGAATAGGTTTCCAAATGTACTTGGAGCTGCAGTGTTTGCAAAGCATCATAGCACAGATTATAACAATCCTTTTAATAACTTCAATAGATGAAAAGAATGAAACTGCTATCGTATTGAAATAAATAAGACTTAATCCTAAATGGTAAACAACTATCAAAAGAACTCAAGAGAAAACCAGAGATAATGCAAATCCTTCTGATTACGCAAGGCGCTTCTCTACTCAAATTGCAGATTACTCATAGTCAAACTGGAGTCATAGAATAGGAGTTTCGTGCAGCCGGACATTTCGCAATGAGTAGCTCAGCTGACTAAACTATGGCTCAAACGCATGGTCAATATTTATAGGATTTTGCAAATATTTTGGGAAATTCAGGAAAAGATTATCCTAGAGTTTAATACACACGTTTTCCGATAATTTACAAAATCTTGGGAAGTTCAGAGTCGCTAAAGATATAGACATTATCGTTGAGACGCGACAGGAAGGTTTTTGAAAATACACTGCTCGACACTGAAAATGCAACACCAAGAAGGAATGGTCAGAAAGTGATGAAATTTGGAAAAAAGACAGAGACAGCAAGAAGCAATAAGTGATCTTTTTCAAAATCATAGTCAGAATACAGAGCGAGGACGGCGTCGTAGGACGTAGGACCACCGCGGACAAGCGATGCACGAAGAAACACGTGTAGGCATAGAGTCGATAAGAGTGTGGATGGTGTCCTGAAGGATGGCTCTCCATTCCCTTTCAATCATTTGCCACAGTTCGTCTTCTTGTAAGGTTTTAGTTAAACTAACCAAGTTTATTTTAATTTAAATCTTTTCTATCTCCTCTCTGCTTCAACTTCCTGTCAGAAGAAGCGCGCGTTTTTAGCTTATGCTAATTTTTGAAGTTCAGCCAAGCACTATTTAAGCCGGAGGTAGAAACCTCTCGGTGTGTGAGAGCTTTGCCTCAGATCACGGTCACGCTGCTCAACGTTCGCCTGACCAGCTAGTAGTTTAAATTTATAAGCCATAGTGCTTACTACGTGATTGCATTGTAAAATAAATTAAAGTGCGGTAGTATTTAGTATATCTTGCTACGCACCCTTTT
>KK116251.1:1157877-1219564 GCA_000611955.2 Stegodyphus mimosarum | reverse complement strand
GCGGAAAGGAAGAAATGACAGTCAAGATGTGTAGCTTAAAATAACTGGTAGATAAAATAAATAAATACCTTACAATTTACCTTCCCGGAATTTAAGTAACCGCAATGAATATCTTTAACGACATTGTTAAGATCTTAAATTTCAACTAACCATGAGCCAGCTTCTTACAAGCCATAGAACTTACAACTATTTTAAAGCTAATATTAATCAATATGACAAAGAGCTAGATCTCCATCAAATAGTTTTCTTCAATTTACTTTCACAAAAAAATCCAGCTGCTGATCTCCTTCCAGTAATCTTGAAGGAAAACGATTTCAGCAGAAAAATTCAACACATGTTATATTATTTCATTTCAATTCAGCTTTTCTGAATCTTTTCTCATTTAAACATTTCATTGAAATCTTTTTCCTGCAATTTTATGGGAACTTTCATTCACTTTCGTTTAAATTTTATTGATTCTGATTAAATATTTCTTCCCCACTCTCTCCAGTAAAATTTACTGAGATGTATCGGCAAATGTTATTTTTATAAGTGTAATAACGCTACCATCTAATGAAATTTCGACTCACTAGAACTCAAAGACACCTTAATTTCAAAACTGCACCTAATGTGCTAATAAAACAGGTGGTTAACTTTCTTACTGGCTGGAGAGCCTAACCTTTAATTTCATGCATGCCTCTTAACTTTTGCTTTTAACTCAGTTCCTCTTATTTACATTTAAACATTTCATTCACAGTGTAAGATTTTAATTCTCGCAACTATGCAAACATTTGCTTTGCTTTACATATATTTTAACAGAGCTTTTAACGTTTGAAGTAAGAAAACATACTACGTGGAATATTTATAATACATTATTTTAAGAAAATTCATTTTAAACTTTACATCATATGCACGCAAAATGCTTAATGTTACTTTATGATTTCACCAAATTTTTCTCAACATCAGTTTCTTAGACTAAAACACAATTTCTATTTCTAGACTAACCTAAAGTTAGTGCGAATTAAGTCCATAATTAAATTCAAAGCTTCTTTCTATTTAAGAACAACTAAAATGACCTTACTTAAGGTAAAATTTCAAATAAATAGGAACTGTCGCATTTTTCAACATAAAATGGAAACTGAATCTGCGAAGCAAAATAAATTTCACTTACCTCTTGGTTTTTCGGAACTCATTCATATGCTTATTAACAAAGTCCTCCTACGAAGGGGAGAGGTTTGCTTGCCGCACTCTGATTCGTCTCCGGCGTTGTGTCTCACCATCTAGTTGAATGTACCGTTTTCTACTATATTGAGCTTCATTCCGAAATCTTTGCAACTTTTGCACGTCCTTGAAGACTCTCCGGCTCCGCTGCTTGCTCTGTGGCTAGAGGATATAGTGTCTAAATTGAAGTTTCCGCTGGCTCTCTCAGTTGGCGACATACATCAGTAGGCGCAGTCATACATCTCAGTAGGCGAATCGTGTCGCTGTGACTTTCGAGGCTTCGTCCGCGGTGGTAGAACCTTCGATACTGGCTCGTCCTTGTACTTGGGAACAGGCACCTGAATCTCTTTCCTCATTCTGAACGTCTGTTGGTTTTACCTAGATATTACGCTGGAACTCCTGGATCATTGTACTTTTAGCCAGTCAGCGTTGGGTCAGCGTCTATGAAAAACTAGTAACAGAGCTTCTCAAGCGTAATCTTACTAAACACAAAGTGACCTCAGAAACGCAATATGGGTTCAGAGAAGGCAGATCAACCCTTAACGCTTTGGACTCCCTTAAGAACGAAATTTTAGAGGCAAAATCCGACAAGCAACACGTGGCGGTCCTTAGCCTGGACCTTAAAAGCGCATTTGACTCCTTGTGGTGGCCGGCAGTTCTCCAGGCTCTATATGATAACATCTTTCAGATTCTCGAAAGTTACCTCAGAGAACGAGTGTTCATTGCGGTCCACAATGGAGAAGTCATTGATAGGCAACAGGCTCGAGGCTGTCCGCAAGGTTCATGCCCCGGTCCAGACCTGTGGAACGTTACGTTCAACTCAATACTGAACGCTCAGTAGCCTGAGCATACAGAAGCAATAGTGTTTGCTGATTACGCCACTTTCATAGTCCGAGAGTACAGTCGGGACTTTCTACAAGGGCATTGCAATGAGATCATTGAAATGTTCGGCAGACTCTGTAGTGAGAAAAAATTAACAATTTCAGAGCAGAAATCGAAATGTATCATTTTTCACAAGCCCAGCCAGACGGTTCTTAGGAATCCCTGCATCCAATTGAGGAACCGTACAATTAAAACAGTCAAAGAACTAAACCTCATTAGCCTTACACTTGAAGAAAAGCTCTCCTGCATTCCCCATCTACGGGTCCAGACAGCAAAAGTCCAGAAATTTGACAATATATTAAAGAAATGTAAGGCACAGACTGAGTAATAAGACCTCATTTATAGCACAGCGGTAGAGAAAATCTTCACATATGGAGCGGCGATATGGGCCATCCTCTTTAATACCAGCAACGTGAAGAACCTGAACAGTGCCCAACGTCCCCTCGCACTTTCCATGGACAATGCTTATAGGACAACCTCGACAGCTGCCGTGCGGTACTTGCAGGACTCATCCCCCTGCACATACGAACTGAAATAGAGGCTATCATCACGACTCTCACGCTGCTAAAACGCGCTGTGTCCTCCACTTCTGTACAGAAAACTATGAGTGTAGAGACTGTCGAATAAAGAACAAGATGGCATTTTTAATGAATATGCAAGAAACAGTGGAAAACACATTATTTCCTTTCACTTTCCACAAGATGATATGCTGGCAGATACTACAGAGCATGCTTCCATAAGAGAAAAAGCTGAGTCTGCTATTAGAACTCAAAATAATCTCTATTTTGCCCACAATGAGATTAAAGATGTGTTTAAAACGGCGAAAAAAAGTAAAGCACCAGGTATAGAAGGAATTACTTTAGAATTAGTTGAAGAACTTTATCTGGCAAATAGCGAACTTTTCTTACATATCATGAACCCTTAAGTTTAGCTATTTTCCTGAGTCATAGAAAGTCGCTAATTTAGTACTGTTTCCCTCAAAAGGAAAAGTTTCTTTTATACGGTTACTCCTAAGGCCGGAAATGGTGCCCATTTTATTTTGGAGGCACCTAATAGACAGCTACCGTTACCTCCTATGAGAGGACAGACAATTTACATCCATGCTTTCTCTGGGATTCGAACCCGGGCCATTCATTATCGCAGTTGGCCCCCCTTACTACTGTACCGTCTGGACGGCACAAAGGGAAAAGATAATTCTAGTACCTACCGACCAATATGCCTTCTTTCTACGTGGGAGGCAAAGGTTTAGATTAACTACTATCACAACGACTCACACACTTTCTCTTGAATAATAAACTGTGTCATCAGTACCAGTTTGGATTTACAATAATCTTTGGTGGCCGGGTATACTCGCTACATTCCAAGGCCTTAATTGTTCAGCAAATCTCTACAATTTACTGGAAACGTATCTTCATAATAGAAAAGTCATCTATAAAAAAGATGGCGTCAATGATTTAAAAAATTATTACAAAGACGCCCCTCAAGGACCTAATTTAAGTCCAATTTTTTGGAACATTATGGCTAATACTCCATTAAAGTTAGATTTTGGAAATGATGTCACTCTTCAAGCATATGACGACGATTTCATTGCCATGGCTGGCGGTAGAAATCGTACAGAGTTAGAAAGAAAAGTGAAGAAAGCATTAGAGAATGTAGAAAAGTGGAGTAATAAATATAAATTTAGTTTTAATAGCACTAAAACAAAAATGATAACATTTCCTAAGGGTTCAAAACTGGTAAAAATTCCACCAAGGTTACCAAAAGAAGAATGTATCGAAATAATGGCACATTAAATAATGATATCGAATTTCGAAATAATGATGCATTGAATATCTAAGTTTCGTTCTTGATAAGATATTAAGCTGGATTCCGCACCTCTCAGAAGTGCGAGATCGAACACACGCAGTTCTAAACTATTTAAATCGTTTTTAGGACGCACAAATGGGGACTTGGGAAATATGAAAAATACTGTATTTAAACACAATTGAAAGATTATGCACTTGCCTTGTGTGGTGACAGTGTAGCAGCACCGTTAAGAGCAATAAATTAGTTGCTACAAATTCAAAGAATAGTAATATAACAAGCGTTTTTTACTGCACTAACAACTGCTCTTCAAGTTCTTGTTCGAGCGCTTTTATTGGAAATTAAGCAAAACAGGAAGCAAAGTTATTCAGTCTCTTTCACTTTCAAGAGAACTGCATGGTAGATGAATTATATATTCTAAGTTCCATAGTGAAATTAGAAATCCCAAAATTGAGCAAACACCCACCTCAATCCACACCAATCGCTTGGCATATGAATGTTCCAAAAGGAAAGGGAATAAAAATTTTTATAGATGGATCAAAGATCCAAGATAAAGTTGGAACTGCATTTATAGCTTACGAAGATAAACAAGTAATAATATGTAAAAATTTATACACTGCTCGGTATTGAAAATGCAACACCAAGAAGGAGTGGTCAGAAAATGATGCAATTTGGAAAAAAGACAGAGACAGCAAGCAGCAATAAGTGATCTTTATTTCAAAATGATAGTCAGAATACAGAGCGAGAACGGCGTCGGCTCAGTAGGATGTAGGACGACCGCGGACAGCGATGCACGAAGAAACACGTCTAGGCATAGAGTCAATAAGAGTGCGGATGGTGTCCTGAGAAATGGCTCTCTATTCCCTTTCAACCATTTGCCACAGTTCCTCTTCTGAACGAGGCAGGGGCAGAGTCTGCAAACAGTGTCCAATCACATCCCACACATGTTCGATTGGTGACAAGCCAGGAGAGTACGGTGGCCACGGAAGCATCTATATACCTTGCAGAGCATGTTGGCAGATGCGAGCACTGTGTGATCGGGCGTTATCCTGCCGAAAAATTGCATTAGGCAGCCCTGAAGGTAGGGGATTGCCACCAGCCTCAGTACATTATTCAAATATCGTTGGGCCGTCATAGTGCCCTGAATACGAACTAGAGGTGACTTGGAATCGTAGGCAGTAGCGCCCCAAACCATTATGCCACGTTGTCGCGCGGTGGGGCGTTCAACAGTTACTGCCGGGCATCTTGCATGGTATCTTGCACATGCTGCAGAATCGCGGTACAAGTGACTAGCGGGACCGCCCCAGCTTGTCGGCGGATGCGTCGATCCACGAGTGCTGACGTCACTCTGGCTGCACCTGCACCCCTCCTTCTTCCCATATTTCCTTGTTCCAACCATGTTCGCTATAGCCGATGCACCGTACTCGCATCCATGTGGGTATCAGCTGCGATTTGACATAAGGACCAACCCGCTCTTCTCAGCCCGATCACCATACCCCTCGTAAAATCGTCTATCTGCTGGAAGTGCCTTCGTTGACGGCGGCCTGGCGTTCTCTCCTATTACACGTATCCTCCGGGACAAAAACCAACTTTCTTCGATAATTCGTCTGGCAGAAATAACGACACGAATATTGCCCATTCTGCACGTTCCTTCCCTTATATCGTACTTCACGTGCGTTGGAGAGCTGTGCATTTCACATCATTCGTATAAATCAGTGACGTGCGTTTACTCTAAAATTTGCATAAATTTCTGACCACTTCTTCTTGGTGTTGCATTTTCAATGTCGAGAAGTGTATCTCTAGTTCTAACTGAGCTGCCATTGCAATTCATATACGCCTTGATTCGCAATTAAAATACAAAAAATACATGACAAAAGCGTGAAATAAGAATTTACAAATACAGCTGATATCGACAAAATTTATGAAACAAACAAAACAATTACTCAGTAAAAGTGTTACTAAAAAATGAACTAAATATATAAAAAAGTGAATGAAAACGCTCCGAAAATATACAAAATTAACGGTCGCCGAAAAGGTATTGTTAAGGTTTTTCGCTCTCTCGCTGAGCTCCCAGTCTACCAGTCTGCTATTACACTCACTCCTATTAACCCATATTTTTTTTGTCCTTTTAGCTTTATTATAGCAGCATGTGTTTAGAATTCGAGATGAACTGCTAAGTGCTGGCACACATTTTCCTGTTTTTTCAGTCTTTTCTCAGTTATCATATCAATGTTTAGTTTTCTTATTAAAATGGCTTTAAAAAGCTTTTTTGTCTTTTTATTAATAACGTTTTGTGTAAATATCCCGTTCTTGGCGCTAACGCCTCATAAAATTTGATTCGATAACAAAATCCCAAAATATTAAAAAACAGCATAAATTTAAAATTTCCGAGAGACATTTTTATCGTGAGCTAGAGATAAAAATGTTTTTTTTTCGTACGGTGTTGCCACTGCTCGTTTTCAAATCATTCATCTTTTTTGATAAAAAATTTGTTAAAATTTTACACAATATGAAATAGATAATAAAACAAATTCCAAATTCGGGCATTCAGGTGACCATGTTCGGGTGGAGGGCTACGTTATTCAAAATTTGATGGCTCTAGATACCTCTGTTTTTTCACAATGAGAGAAACACGCATACATTTATGCAGATTCTTCATTATTTAATTTCTTTAAAAATAACAGAGGTCGATAACATTTGGTGGGAACAATTTGAAAAGTAATGCAATACATTTAAATGATTCGAAGCCTTGAATTTCGAAGCCTTGATTTAAATGATTCGAAGCTGACCTTTTGAAGACTAATATTCCTTTCGGGACTAGCGTCACTTTTGGGCTAATAAACATAAAAATCAACTGAAGTTTACAGCACTGTTTGTTACAACTCAAATAAGCCAGAACTTACAAACTGTGTTGTCTAACTAATTTCGTAAGATATACAAATTATAGCCTTTTTATTATATTATATTTTTAATGAGGATGACGCGTGAACATCAATGAGAAATTGTTTGCTTAATTAGCCATTAAGGGAATTATTCGCTGAATGTGAATTTGGAAAACGCTCATCTAGTGCCAATTTTTAAAATGCTATACGTAATTTTGAACTTTTTAATTTGAAATCATATTTCTGGTTGCAGCCTAGAATCATATTTCCGGTCAAAACATTTATGCTTTACGTTTCCTATTTTTTGTTTTAAGAAATGGAGCTTAGCTGACTCAGAAAAACTACGCGTTTCGCAACCCTGCACTTTTTTAATTACTGTTTTTATTATTACCGAGATTGTTATCTTGTTAAGGATATTTTTTATTGAAAAAAAACTACTTGATCCTTTACCTTGTACATTATGCAGCGAGCAGTGTAAAACTAATTAGCAGTATATCTGACAATGACAATAATTGGGCAATTAGAAATTTATTAAGCAAATGTAATTATGGTAATTAAGAGAGCGTATGTCAAAAGCAATAACGTAAATACCTTATTCACTTAGGCTTAATGAACCACGTGAAAACGCCTTCTGAAAGCGAGATTTGTTTTTTAAAGAATATGCTGTTATTTAATACACCTAGAGGTTTTTGCACATGCAAACTTTATTGAATCTTAGTTACAGGAACTTCTTTCGGATAAGCTTCGTTTGGAAATTTTATATGCAAAGAATTGTTGCACATTTAAGCGAATATTTTGCGTAATTGTTTTTATTTTCTTCTGTTAGCATTAAAAGTGTTTTTAAAGTACTGTAGATATGGCAAAAACTTCAGACATTTGCATTACGCTATGCTGCCTTGTATTAATTATCTATGGGATTGGAAGCGTTGACATGATGCAAAACATCTCGCAAACAGCCACTTACGAAGCAGCAAACAGGGGTACTCTTTACTTTGTACGAAATGAAGGATGTATTGTAATTGCGAAAACTTTCGGGTCCCGTATTTCAACAAAAATATCCATTTCGACCGCTTTCGAAACCATTTGAAAGATGTTTTTGAGTGACGTCTGTACGTACGGCCCCCCTCCGGGGGTTGACTCAGGGAATCCTGGGAAGTACTGGCTTGGATCTGTACTTAGGCAGTCTCAACCACGGGGGTATATAATTTGACTTCACAGGACTAGAACCCGAGTTCATTCTCAGGTTGGTTCAGGCTTGGCAGGGACCGTACTGGTACTGTCGTGTCTGTTCCTCTTGCTGTGGTAGAGCTATATAGCACGTAGATTTATGGGCTTTCTCGGTGGGGATTTGGTCCTCACAGTCCCAGTGACGGGGACTGACAAAGTGAGGCAAGGCACCAAGCGTTCTTCTGATGCCGACGGAGTGGTGCCCCGAGGCAAAGGTGTCCTAGAGTTTAATTCATTGATTTAGCATTCTACGTTTCCGCCCTTGCCGATGCGACGTATAAAGCCGGGCAGGGACTGTGGGGTCTGCGCCGTCATTGAGGGGTCCTCCAGGACCTGGATATCACAACTTCGAAAGGACCCCAGGACGAAGGTCCCGGTTCTGGCGCCAGTTGTACGTACGGGCAAAATAAAGGACTGTTTTTGCCGAAACGGATTGTAAAATAGATTTAAAGTGGATTCAGAAGAGACTTTTTTTTCCCTTGACGTCTCTACGTATTTATCTCCCCTAACTCAACAATGAGTTGCCGTAGAACGCTTAAATTTTGTATATGAGACTGCTGTAACATATAGTTGTGCACCTCCACATTTCGTTGCAACGGCTGCACCAGTTGTATATAAATATACATATTTCCACTCCGTTACCTGGTGGTTCGATGAGATTAGTTATTTTATTCTTATATGTTGGTAAATTGTGCATTTTTTTGCTTTAAAAGTGATTGAATTATGTGTTTTTTGTGTTTCGGTTAATGTTTTTACTCCTTTAGTTAATCTGCATGCAATAGTTGTAGAATTATGAAGAATTTAAAAGTTTAAGGAGTGGATTAAGCCTAACGAACCGCCATTTGTTTACATTTGAAATTCAGCAAAATAGTGAATTAGGTCAGTTTCTGCACCTTCAATGACTTTTGTCGAGTGGGACCAAATGTAAACTTTTAGGTTTGTGCACTGAAAAACCAGTCTTCTAGCCCGCTGGTCGAATTGTTCGTTTTTGCATAGAAACTCTAATTTTAATTGTAAAAAATTTCTTTTTATCTGTTTTAACTGTATTTGTTGTTTTATGTTTTTCTGCATGTTTCAATTTTTAGTGACGATGTTTTCAGATGTTACATATTTTTGCTTTGCCGCCAAGTGAGAACTGAAAAAATTGAATGAGTAATATATCTCTAATGAAATTCGAGGAAATAGGTTTAAATGAAATGCAGGGAAAATATGTACAATTTAATAGGCTGTACAGGGAAGTCGTTCGGTGTCCACATGAGATTTTTTCGGATGGTACCAGTGCCAGTCTTGAGAGACATGTTCTTCAATTTACTCTTTAAAAGCTCTTTAATTTTTTCTGCTTAAAAGCTCTTAAATTTACTCCTTAATGTCTCTTTAAATTGCTCTTTAAATCTATTCCCGATTAATTGGGGACAAATTAAATATGCTGTCATCACCCAGACGCTGTGTAGCAATGACTTATTTACAATGAACGACAGAAAAATAGCTATCATAAACTATCAGCTTAAAACAAAACTGTCCTTGGAAAAGACAAAAATGAAAGTTAAACTACTTGGAGAAGCAGCAGTAACAGTACATGTTAAAATATGCCTACTCGTTGAAAAATTATAAATCGAACTTTTTATTCGATTTCGTACTCAACGGCATTGCTCAAGTTACTTTAAAATATAATCAAACTCGGCTAGAACGAAATTCGCTATATCCGGCGGTTCGCTAGATCCGATCCGATTAAAAAATTAAAATAGATTCTCAAAAAATTAGGAAAATCTGAATGCTCAATAATAAAAAAAGTTAACATTTTCATGATTACCAAAAAAGTAAATAATTTTAAAAATTCTTTAAGATTTAATTATAACTATTATTATATTACAGGTGTTAAACTGCTCTTCTTTTTTTTTTTTTTTGCCATTTCCTCAAACGTATCTGATGAATTCATTGGTCTTAAGCGTATATCCAGATATTAGTAGAATAAGACTTCTATTAATGGCATAGAACTTCGCTAATGCTTTTTCAACATTGTATGCTGCACATTTCTCTGCTTCTTCTCCGTACCCAAGTTTTTTCTTCCGTGAGCAGAAATTATAGAGTTTCGATTTTTTTATATGGTACCAACTGCAGATCTGAATAAATTGCACTTTTAGTAAATATCGATTCGGCTCGATTTTGGTTCGAAATATCGATTCTGCATTTTTCGAATAATGCTCACGTTAGATTCAGTGCCAATTCAGTGCTTTGTGTTTGTTCACAGCTCGCTATGCGGATGAGTTTTTGACGCAGAAATAAAGTGCAAAGAGTTTGGTCAAAGAATATGTAAGAATTTTGCTCTTCTAAATAATACGTAAGAGTTTGTCTCTTCTAAAGAATATTTAAGACTTTCACATTTCTAAGATGAAAGGTGAAGATAAATTCGTCACCTAACTTTCTTGTTTAAAGTCCACCGAGAATACAATCTACAATCCCCCCCCCCCAAGATGTATATGTTTGCAGTGCAAAGACTCGGTAAATTTCAAAATCTCTATTCGGAGACAGGAGATAAAACAACCTGAACTCAAATAAAATAAACTGATGAGGATAACAAACTTTCATGCCCTAAAAGAAGAATCAGTTATAAAGACACAAATGCAAACGATTCACTACTTCCTCTTTCTCTGAATAGCGAATATTTTAAAAATTCCGTCATAACATTAGCCTTCGAAAGCATTTTGTCTGGCAGCTTAATCAAAGAATTTGAATGTAGTCAGAGAACTCATTAAAGTTTTTTGGTTCAATGATCATGCACATCATATGGTGTCCTAACACATGCTTATTGTATCCTAGTTTCCATACAGTTGGGTATCTGTCTCATATTAACTCACATATCCTTTCGGTACTTACGTACAGAGGCTGTTCGCACATTTTTTAGACGATGTATATTGTATTCACAAAACTAAATTCCATAAAATTCTTGTGTTTTAAATGTTCTATTTGACATACCTTATTCTGAGCCATCTTTCGACACCGCAATTTCCAGGATAATAATGCCTTTTGAAGTGTCAGAAGACGCATTCTACCCCATTCCTCCCGAACAGCTTTCCAGAGTCCTGTTAGGGTTTTGTGACGACGTTTGGATAATGCAGTTTTTAAAAGTCCGAAAGCACAAAAATCCATAGGTGACACATCGGGAGATTTAGTAGGGATATCAGGGAAGGGTATGACCTTGATAGCAGTTTTTTGTTCCATTTCTAGAAATTTACAGTGGATTTTGATGTGTGACTGCTAGCTTTGTCCTGATGGAGTCTCCCAGATTGAAGGCACTGTGAGTAAAGCGATGGTATTTTATTCAGAAAAATTGGCGATAAAATAGGTTCCTGATAGTATTTGGAGTTAATCTTGACATTTGTTTGCACTCTCTTTATTTTTAACTTGCCATTATAAGAAAAACCAGCAACAATCATGAATCCCTCAGAAAAATTTTCTTTCGATTCTTTGAACCATGTACTTAATTTTTTTCTCCCCTTTTATCATAATAAATGGCTCTTTTTTTTGCTACAATCATTTGAATACACCCATGCTTCATCTATCGTGACAATCGTTTTCCATTTTTCTTTGGATAAGTGTTTCTCATATAGAATTCTGCAGCGTGTCTTGCGTCGAGCGATATGCTTTGGAAGAAGACGATGCACATTGCGTTTTTTCGCTTTTTTAAGATTTAAATCAACGTTTATCATTTTGTTTACAGTGGACACCGAGCATTTTAATGATTTTGCAACTGTCCTTGGACTAGGGGGATTTTCTTTTAGCATTAAACAACGTACCTTTGCAATAGTCGAAGATGTCCGTTTTTTCCTTGGATACTTGTTTGGAATTTTGTCCCACTCGAGACTCCAATTTGACGTTGTTTTCCTTTCTTGTCGATGATATTACCTATCGACGCTTTAGATATCTCAAAACCATGACTCTCACATCGTTTTTGGGTAACGGAGTATGCATATTTCTCTTCGGAAAGAGCGTAAATGTAGCCTTCGAACCATTGCTTTGTTAAATTCGCCATTTTGAATGAAAACAAAACTTTCAAGCCACAGACGATAATTTTGACTTTTAAAAACATAGTACAATTGCAATTACTTCTTTTGCAGTAGACGACGTTTTATTACCGCTTACCAAAATCGTCTAAAAAATGTGCGAACAGCCTTTGTATTAATGCAGTTACCATAGAGTAATTTGGCAATTTTTATCTTTGCCAGATGATGATAAACAAACTGATTGTTTCCACGCCTGTTTTATTTTTATTTATTTTTTTTTTTTGGAAATATTCCCAAACTACCAATATTCATAGTAAGTCAGTAAACATGCTTTAGCAATTTAATATACAAATTTTAATTATGAAATAAGAATTATTTGATAAATTAAAAAATAAAACACTTACATTCTTCTTGAAATCTTTCTGTAATTTTTGCCCTTTTCTTCTCCCGAAGTGCACAGCGATCTGCCTTCGTTTGAAAAACATCAATACATTGCTGACGGCTTTGGTCAAACCTCGGAAACAATTGCTATCTAAGTAACGCATTTTCTCGTAGTTCCCTGAAAAAAAAATAAAATAAGAATTATTTTCAGCAAAATTTTGCATTCATGCAAAATTTTTATCCCAGTTGCTTCCATTACTGGCAAATTCCAGAAGCCCATAATTTAAAACAAAGTAAAAAGAAGGACAATTTGCTTATAATAACCGTTGGAACTTTAAAAAAAAAAAGCACGCAAGCTTCTGCTTGCGTACTTTATTTTTACGGCTGAGTTGCTTGACTGAAGGATTTTTATTAGCATGGCTGCCGGAGTTTGACACATTCTAGAGATTTAGAGACTTCTATTAAGGTGGTTGCGTTAATACGTAAGTACTATCCTTTCTTTAAAACATACAGAAAAGTGGTAGCGCAAATAAAAGAAAAATAATGTAAAGGTTTTTTAAGGATGAAATGTGGATCCTAGTGCTCCTAAATTCTAGATCTTAACGTATTATTTTTAATTACAAATCGTTAAAATCTGTTTAATATAAAATTACTAAATGTTAAAATTAGATTTTAATTAATTTATTAACTTAAGCGGTTAGTATTGTTTTTTTGTTTTGTTTTATTTTGTTTTGTTTAGTATCAGGAGGATTTTAACTATTATTACTTTTTTCTTTAAAAGCTGAAGAAAATGCGGAAAAAAAATTTGAAGTATGCGAAACATTTCGAACAAAGATATCCTTTCAACTCGTTATATCCGGTTTTCATACATTTTGTGGTTCGCTATAACCGTATAAAATAATAGTATTAAGTGTACGATCCAGAGTACAGCTCACCCGCCTGGCCATATTGTGGCCCTATGGTATTAAGAGATGCCTCAATCCAAACCACAAACGAGGACATTCAACGACCCAACCGGTTCCCCAAGACAAAAATATAGCCGGAAAAACTAACAGTCTAACAAAATTCTATAAATATTCATAGTATTAAGTGTATAGGAAAATAAAGGGGGGTCAAAACGTTCCATTCATTATAAGCCGTGTTCTTTGCACCAGAATTTGAGACTACTTATACTGCACCCCCTTCCACCACCAAATTCCCTTTCTGTAAACCCTATACTATGAAACTTTAGCTTTTTCTGTTAGCAGAAAATGTATTTCGTAAGTGATAACTCTCATTTGAAGAGAAGTTTTATTTCAAGAAGCATGCAGTTTCTTGCATAACACTCGCACTTCCATTTATTGAGAATGGCATCGATGATATCGATGTAGTCAAGCCTGTTATCTACGTTACGGCAACTGCACTATACCCCGTTACTCGCTTATTATCGGTTCTGAATTCTTCAATATATTTCAGAACTATTTTATCGCCTCTCACGTTTCCTCCGGTGGGTTTGAAAATACAGCTAAGCACATTTCCAAGGAGCTGTGAGATGTTTCGTGATGTTTATTGGAACGTCGGCGAATTTCTCGCACTGCAGATCGAAGATACACACTTCTACGAACGCGATCGACAAACAAAATAAGGGAAACTTGGCACTTCTACTCGTTTGCCGTCATTCGCATGCAGAAGGCGGAAGAGGAAAAAGAAAAACTTCCGGCTTATCCGGAAGTATTCGAGACATCTTTTCCAAGAGAAGGAGAGTAAGAAGCACTTTTGATTCTATTGGAGAAAGCAGGTGATAGACAAGCCTTTAAAGAATTAAATTCAAGGTATATATTTTTCGATAGATCCAGCTCAAAAAGATTCACTTCTTGCATGTTTGATTATGCTTCAGCTGGAAAGAAGAAACAGAAATATCAACTGTACTAAGACTGGTGGAAGTACCCGGTGGCAGTTAAGCTAGATCGAGAGTAATGTATCTAACAACAGAGAGAACGATAGCGCTGTAATCCTTTTCTAATAACGATGCAAAATAAAACGATTCATAGTCATACATTTTCAGCCTGATGCGATATGAAATCCATAAAAAAAGTTTCGATAGAAAAATAAATCAATTCTTTCTCATTATATCAGCAACAATGGAACGCAGTTTTTAATGATTTTCGTCTTTTTAACAAAATGGTCATAAAAGCTGAAGTTCCATACAATCTTAGTCGATTAAATGCGGCAAAAATTTGATCATAATTGATCAGAAATCACTAACGCGAACAAAGAAACAAACATTCTTCTTTATATATATAGATTTTGTAAAACTTAGAAATTTTTTATTAACAAACTCTACGATTTCAAAAGCGAGCAGTAGCTAAACTTTTCGAAACAAAGCATTTTTATCTCCAATGCGCCAGACTGTTGCCACTCGAAACCTGAGAGCGAAAATTAATATTTTTAGAGTTTTTAATTGATATCTCGGCTGATTAAAGTCGTACCAAGATGGAAACAGTCGAAACGGCTTCCCAAGAATTTTTTGAATCGGGAGTAATGTATTTAATGTTTGGCAATGATATTTTTACTTCCTGTAAAACTTAGAAATGTTTTATTAGCAAACTCTATGCTTTGAAACCGAGCAGTGGCAACACTTCTCGAAATAAAGCAGACATTTATCTCCAGCATGCGAGACTGTTGCCACTCGGAGAAAGGAGGGAGAAATTTATCCTTTTTCAAGGTTTTTTAATTAATATCTCTAATTTTAGTTAATTTTTTTTCGGAAAAATTGGACACAAAGTAGAGACATACTTAAAAAAGAATGTGAGGTTCGAAAAATATTTTTTCTTTTCCAAATATTCTTTTCGTAATGATAAATGGTTGAAAATTTTTTGTGTTAAAATTTTTCCCCCACTTTTTTTGCAGTCTCTAAAAAATGAAAGAGTAATTTTTAAGTCAATCATATAGCAATCAAGAAAGCATTTGTTGCGAGGCATACAAAAATTCCAATAGTAGCGATGAAGAAGTGTCGAGATTTTTCAGAAATATAATTATAAACAAAATTACATCTTCAGATTCGTGTTCGAATACTGATAAATGCAGTGGCAATAAATGTAACGTAGATACTACTGATCTTATTTTATCAGAATTGGTTGCTTAGAAAGAAAGGTTGCTAACGAATAAAACACGATTCAGTTTTGTGAACGGAAGGAATCTAACAATCGGCAACATTCATTTTCTTTCCACAATCAACAGTCATCATTTTTTCAAATACTTACTTTACCTCGTAAGTACTCAAAGAACTGTCACCAGAACACGGATAAAACGCCTAATCAGAATTTTTGCCGGCACCCAAGCGCGATTAACGCCACAGTCAAACTATTGAAAAGGGTCTTTTAAACCCTTAGAACGTTTCTGTTTGCTTATCTAGACATAGCTATAAATCGCTTACGTCCAATTGGAGTCTTGACTTTGTGTTACCAAAAGAAGTGAACATCTACGCATTGTGTAAATCGTTTGTTAAAAATAAAACAAGAGCTTAACTTCAAACGTTACGTGTGAAACGGCAGTTAAAGGGTTGAGCAGATAACTCCTCACACTTTTCATATTTCAGTAACCGTAACAGTTACCTGTACTCTAGTCATGATTTGGTAGTCTACATTTGCCATCTTGAGTTTAGATCACATTGCTTAGAGAAGTAACTGGTACAGGTAGAGATGGGTGGGGTACCAGAATTTCACCATTGGTCATATAGTCCCGCCACACTAACTGTGTACTTCTCCCCCCCCCCCAATTTTTAGGGATAACACCACTGGGATCTTCCATCTATCTTCTTCCACCAGCAACCACTCAAAAGGATTTTCAGCTAGCCGTATATTTAAAAAAAATCCACTTGACGTACAGAAACTATACTCTTACAAACATCAAATAATTTCTTCTAGATTCGAACCCGGGCCCGTCGGTACGACAGTCAACGTCACTAACCGCTATACCGTCTGGACGGTTTAGCAAACTTGTCTTCTCAAGCTTGATCGTTGCACCGTAGCGATTTTAAAAGTATTTTATCTTAAAACTTTTATAGCTCCTATGTGACCTTGAAATGACATTTAGGAAATGTCTTTTATTGCCAACTTTAATGAGACTTCCGAAACATTCTAACGAAATCACATCTTCATTAAAGTGTCACGTTTTCCTAACAATAAAATTCCCATTTTTTTCTTTTTCAGGTTGGCGTTGTTAATGGTTCTCCACTGCAATAATGGAGATAGAGTTCTCGACAAAAGTGCGACATTAAACTTACATTCCAAATAATTTCCGATTCGCTGAAACTGCTGCAGATAATTCCACTTTTTATTTAAGGAATTACAATTAAATTAACGACACTGTACTTTTATTGCTGCCGAGATTCGTCTTTTAAATATGTAATGAAGTTTAAACTTTAAATGGATCCAATGCACTTTGTGAATGGGAGACTGTCATAAAATCTAATGAGATAGACAGGTGTAAGAATTTTAAAAAAGCAGCGTGAAAAAAAAACAGAGTTTCATTTTTGTCAGAGGAAAAACGATTCTTCAATTATATTGCTTCAATTATATTATAATTTTATAATACAATAACAGCAAAAACGTTCGCCCCCAGTTAACTAATAAGGTAATTTTTTGTCTTATTGATGTGAAAATCTAAAACCTTATTTTTACGCTATGTTACGCCATATATTCGAAAGCATATATATTAAATCCCCTAGCTTTCCAAGTGCCCAGCTGATAGTTATTTGCATACTTCTATGAATAAGTCCTTATAAGCTACTACCTAGTTCACTCATTGTGTTTCACCTGTGAGTGGAAATCTTGTCACCGATTTTTAACCTACTTCCGGATAAGCTAACGAGTTTAAATTTTGTACACACATTGTTAGTCCATGACAATGCAATCTGGTGAAAGATATTTTCAAAATTGAATATATTTTTTTTATTTAATGTTGTAGAGTTTCCCTTATTTTGCGTAACAAATTTGTTTTAAGTTTGATATCTTTCCTGAACTCCTCAACTTCCTCTAGTATTTTCTCACCAGGATGTAAATTTAAATTTAAGTGAATTGAGTATTTAAATAGGTGAATCTCTGAATTTAATCAGAGCCTGTTTTCGCTAGCCAGAGCACGTTTCGTTGCTATCTCGCTGTTACCTGTTATTACGCCGTTACCTGTTCTCGCTGTTTTAAGCCTTATGGTCATTTCGGATTATCGTCACACCTGTTAGGTTTTTGTGAGTTAACCTGTCAGGCATAATTTAGCATACTAACCCAGCACTATTCTACTTTAGATTTGAATTGATTTATATTCTACGTTTAAGTCTTGACGGTATTTATGTAAAGCATAAAGATCATGGCCTTTCTCTTAATCATTTAAATTAAATGAAGGGTCATTTTTCACCCTTCTTCTGTGCTGGTAATTTATTCACGCCTGCGCGAGAATTCGCCAGGTTCATTGTAGGAACTAAGTTAATTTATATGGAGTAACAGAGACAGAACTTAAAATGTTTAAAGGATTTTTCGCATGTATCTTCGTTTAACGAACAAGTTAAATATACCGAAATTTTACTGTTTGTACTGCCGAATGCAGCGGAAAAAATTCTTTTCAATGAAACTTGTACGAAATTTGTAACTCAGCTCCTGAATGTTTCCTGAATTTTTAAAATAATTCGATTTCTTTAGATTATTTCCTGTTTACGATTTTAAAATTTCAGCATTTAATAATTTACCGAATATAAAGGTTTGAAATTTTTTCAAGATTATAAAGCATAATTTTCGTCCTCTTTTAAAGCACGAATGATAAAAAATATTAATTTACCTATTTTCTTTATTTAAAAAAAATGTGTTGTAGTCTGAAGCAGACAAGAGAAAAAAGGTTTCTTATGGAAAAATTGTTCTTTAGTTTGCCATATTGGCGCACTTAATGATTGGCGATGTTGATTTTCCCATTTTAGCTTCAAATACAATGCACGTTGTACATCCTATTCCCTAAACTGAGTATTCAAAGTGATTTTCTCATTCACTGAATGATGTTCAGTTATTTTTCATCCTTTCGTAATTTTCTCATAATTTATTGCTTGTTTTTCAATAACTGCTAAAAACTGCAACATTGATCACGTGTGATTGTGACTAAAAGAAGAACACTATTAAAATGGATATGATAATTAATGCATTAACAGAAGGAAAATAATTTAGCATAGTGTTTAATAGGAATAAAGGATTAAATAATTCTATTTCCAGAATTCATCTACACTTTTATATCGTGAATAATAAAAACATGAGGTGGCTAAATGACAAAATTTATTCATTTATTTGCACTTCGAAATATATAAGTCATTATCATTTTAATTTATCATGTATGCCCCAGGTTTTTAATATTCGCGACGTAAAACTGTAGATGGACTCTGTAAATAATAGAATTACTAAATCTCGTATTATTTCCATTAAATTGTATGATAAATTAGTTTTCTCGTTTTGAGGCATTAATTATCATATAAATTTTAAATGAACTACTTTCGTCATAAAAACGTTTTTTAACGGGATTTTATTTTAAATTCATTTTTCCACTTTCGCAAGAATGTTGCTTTATGGCAAAATTGCAGATTTAAAAACAATATTTCTTAATAATACTTTTTATGAGTAATATATTAAGCGTTTGTAGGACATTTCAAAGCTATACATTATAAAAATAGTATTATAAAATTATTAAAACCTGAAATCAAATATTATATTTTCCTTACGCCGTCCAAAAATATTCAGAACTGTGGAAACAAGAAGATTTGCCAAATCATGCTCTATGACATCGCCAGATAGCAGCTTTTTGAATAGGCCAAGTTTTATGCAACGTGTAATAACTACCACTACTGACACCGTAATAGCTCGAAACAAGAAGAGTTGCCCACTCACAAAGATAAGTTTAAGGTTTTGTTAGTCCAAAGGGTCAATTTGCCTAGAAGGACTATTAATTTCCTTTTGGCATTTTGCGTTGATTCACTAAAAGCGTTGTTTCCTTTTTCAAATTGTTGCCACCAAATAATATCGCCCTGTATTATATTTAAAGAAATTAAATAATAAAGAATCTTCATAAATGTATGTATGTTTCTCGCATTGTAATAAAACAACGGTACCTGGAGCCATCCAATTTTGAATATCAAACGTTTCCACCCATATATGGGCATCTGGAAGCCAAATTTGAAATATGGAATTTGTTTTATTATCGATTTCATATTTTGTAAAACTTTAAGGAATTTTTGATGAACAAACTCAAGCATTTCAACGCGAGCCATGGCAACGTTGTACAGAAAAAAACATTTTGATCCCCATCGCGCGAAACTGTGTATCGGAAATTCTAAAGATATGTTCACTTTAAAATTATTTTGGGATATTGCTCTTGAACTGAATTTTCTGGTTTACGTGCGTAGAGCATGACATTTAGTAAATAGAGGCAACACACGAAATGTTAAAAAAACGCGCCTTTGAACGTTATTTAAAATCTGAATCCTTTCAGATATTTTTCATTAGTATTTTAAAATTTTTTTAATTTACTGAAGATATGTTCAATAAATTGAAAAAATGTATTTACTGAACATATATCTGAAGCCATTTATTCTTTCAGTTGATGTCTGTATCAAAGGATCTTGGCTCTAGCGGGAATTACACACGAACCTTTCTCCTTAATTGGGATTCTTCCGAGCTAGCAGCAGGGCCAAACGACCAAAAATCTTTCACTCATTTCTAAAATTCTCAGGAAGTAATTTCGCAAAACTTCGGGCCAGAATTTCTTGAATTCTCATAAAGGTACTCAATTTTGGAATTTCTTCCTTCTAGCTAACACGAAATTGAAACAAAAGGTGCAATCCCAAAATTGTATACATTCGCGGGAATATTTACAGATGAGATTGACTGAATATCATGCGTATGCAAGAATAAATATTTGCCGTTATTCTTAAAATCAATTTGGATTCCTAAATAGCAAGTGGCATATTTTAAATAAAATAGGTCACATTAGCTTTCAAGCGTTAAATATAAGTCTTGAAAATCAAAAAAGCAAATTTAAGAAAAAGAAGGAAAAACATATACAGAGTCTCACAAAAGTGATGGGACACTTGTGCTTTACAAAAGGAAACTGTGGTAAAATAAATTAAAAAAACATGTAAAACTTTTTTGTGGGTGTGTTTCATACTTAAATTTAGTAACAATTATTACATAACATACATTTTCTCAAAATATTAAAATATTAATTTAATAAAAATACAATTGTTTAGAACGGAGCAAAAAATGGCTCACATAAGTGATGGGACACTTACTTTTCCACCAAATATTTATCCAAAAATTTTACTTTTTAAAAGGTTTTAATATTTTATTGGATTTCCTTTTACTTTTAAAACATGATTTAATCTTCTTGGGATGGATTCGAATAATTTTTTTGTGATTTCTGGAGTGATTTTACCCCATTCTTCTTGAAGCACCGATTTTAATTGTTGTTTTGAAGAAATGGTGTGTTTGCGAATTCTTGATTCCAATTCTTGCCAAATATTCTCTATGGGATTTAAGTCTGGAGATTGTGGTGGTGTTTTTATTATTTCAGGACAGTTATACAGCAGCCAGAGTCTAACGTTCAAAGCAGTGTGCTTGGGGTCATTGTCCTGGTAGAATTTAAAATCGTTATGAAGGTTCAATTTTCGTGCTGAAGATTTCAAATTTTGATTTAATATGCCAATATACTTGTACTGATCCATTATACTGTCAATAAAAACAAGATTACCAACTCCAGCGGACGACATACACCCCCATACCATAACTCCTCCTCCACCATGTTTTACTGTTGGCACCAAGTTCTGTTTGCGAAATTTTTCCCTGGGTTTTCTCCACACCAAGATTCTACCGTCAGAACCAAATATATTAAATTTACTCTCATCAGCAAATATAACTTCATTCCAGTAATCAAAATTCTTATTTATGTTGGATTTTGCGAAAGCCAGTCTGAGTTTTCTATTCTTTTCACTTACGAAGAATTTTTTCCTGGCTGCTCTACCGTGATATCCAGTAAATCGAATTACTCTTCTAATAGTCTCAGGATTAACAATTACTCCATATAATGCTTGTAAATCAGCAGCAACTTTAGGAGCACTCATTCTTGGATTTTTTTTAATATTTCGAACGATAATTCGCTTTTTTCCATTGGATAGCTTTTATGGTCGGTAAGGTCTTCTTTTATCCTGAATCATATGATTCTTTTTATATCGTTTAATGATATTGAAAACTGTTGAACGACTCAAGTTAACTGTTTCAGCAGTTTCTCTAATAGATTTTCCACGTTCAATATGCAAATTAATAGCTAATTTTCGAATTTCAGGCAAAGTTTCTTTTCGTTTAGCATTCATGGCTGCACAGAGCTAAAAAACACAAAAATTCCAAAACAAACTGGGAAGAAATAATGCAGACGATTTTATAAATTATTGCCAATTGCTTTTGAGTAAAAATACAAACCCCAAAAAATATTTTTAGACGATTTTTGTTGCATAGTCTAATGGTGTCCCATCACTTATGTGAACCATTTTTTGCTCCCTTCTAGACAATTGTATTTTTATTAAATTAATATTTTAATATTTTGAGAAAATGTATGTTATGTAATAATTGTTACTAAATTTAAGTATGAAACACACCCACAAAAAAATTTTACATGTTTTTATAATTTATTTTATTACGGTTTCCTTTTGTAAAGCACAAGTGTCCCATCACTTTTGTGAGACAATGTAGATGTCAAATGTCTGTACACTTGGCAACTGCAGTCTTTAGAAATAATTAAGAAAAAGTTTTGAATTCTACTCTTTCATATTTTTAAATCTTCATTGTAAATGAACTTTACAGGAAAAATAATTCATCTTATATGAGAAAGGAGCAGTCTTCAGAATGTACTTAAAATAATACTCAAGCATCGCAGCCCCTAGTTGCTTCATTTTAAAAAATGTTTTCTTGTTTGTTTACTAGAAACATAAAAATGCACAAACACAATTTGTTGCAGCACTACAAATTTCCCCTCTTTTTATAAAATGTAAATAATCTTAAATTTTTTCAATTTTTTATTACCTAGTTATAACAAAATATACACAAACATTCGTGCTGTTCCAGAAACACTAGTTCACAAACTTCCATGCATAGTCGTTATTTCAATGAATTTATTTTAAAGATCAAAGTTTCTTCCGATACACCGAATTTTGTGAAACTAATTTATGTTTAAATAAAGCTAAAACAGCACAACTCTAATCCCACTTGAAAATTACACAGAAAGATTCGAAGGATCTTAGCCTAAACACACAAGAAACTTCTCCAAGCGAAACGTTCCGTCGAAGAGATTCCCGCCACTGATGACAAAATTTACAACGATCATAAATTGCATTTCTTTGGTTTTAAAGAAGGATTAAACTTCTGCAAAAGCATAATATTTCAAAGAGCTCATAATTAACGCTCTTGTATCTTCTTCTTCCGAAACGATATCAAATCAGATAAAGAATAAACGAGAGAATCTCGCTCCTGAGTTTTCTGGATGACGAGTCATACCACGTGACGTAGTTTCTTCTTAAACGTCCACACTAATGTCAGAATAGTCGATAAATTTCGTTCTTCTGTAATCCTTCGCCTCTTTTCTTTTCAATTTAATGCGATTCACGTCTCCGTGTATTTTATACAACTTCTCGCCAAAACGGAAGAACGAAAAAAAAAAATTAAATAAAGAATGGAAGGTGAGTTGAGATGGAACGCATTTATACAGAAGACGATGGATTCTTAATCCGCCGTCCTACAAAAGCGGGATTCTCTTTTAAGTTATGAAAGTGTAGGAACTTTTTCGCTTTTTTTTATAATCTTTTTCCTCTCCGTAACGATGGCGCTCTCGATGCAAATACAATGTCTATTCCTCAAGCAGGAAACGCCATTTTGGAATCGTCTCACGTAACTTCCTCTTTACGTCGTAGAATAACTTTTTCTTCTTTATTTTTACTTGCCGATGCCTGCAAGCTGCGTTTTATAGAAATGTTCGGGCGGTATGCAAATCGAACGTTTAGGAAATGGGCATTCCTTGCAGCTCATTTACACTCATTGAAGTGGAATGTTTAAAGTGCGACTGAAAAGCGGCGAGATTAGATCTTAGTGTATCCAATGAAACAGATTTATTGTAAAATTCTGCTAGAACACAAATCTTGCTGCTAGATTCCTCTTCAAAAGATGCAAGCGATTATTTTTAAACGCCTGCAGTTTGCCTTTTAGTTTATGCTGTTTATTTGAGACTTTTTGTTTTCCAAATGAGGTTTCCTGCTATAATAAGAAGTTATAGGAGGTCTTAGGAACACGTCAACGTGGAAGCAGTTTGAAGTACCCATTAAAGTGTTATATATTTATCTTCTGAAGGGATTTTAGGTTAAGGCAGATATTATACTTCTTTTTACACACATTCGCTTTTACTATGAACATTTTGTTGGCATGAAAGGTTATAGATAGTTTTTATGATTCAAACTAGGTACAGATGATGAAATCTAGATTTTAAATGTATGGAATACAAGCAAAAAGGAGAAACAGAAAATGTATGTCAATCACTTTTGGTTTCATGAAAATAATTTCACAGAATTAAGTTTAACGGAACTTTATTTGATTTTTAAATGAAATATTGTTTAATAAACATATAATTAGAAAAATTAAAGATAAGTGTTTTCTATGATATCCTATGAATTTCACCTGAAACAAAATTCATGTTGTCTAGAAATAGGATTCAGTTATGTAATGACGCTCCGATTAAGAGTTATTAGTTTCACGTATTTTAAATGCATACAAATATATTGTTACGGGTTTTCTATTTATTTAGCTATTTTAATAGAATTGTAATCAAAATTGTTTTATTTTCCCGCACAAGCCAGCGCCTGACGAAATTTAAGAGAAAGCTGCACCGAAAAAGTAAAAATGCAAGAGCGTATGCATTTAATATTTAAAAAATAGATATCTCGTAATTGTACTGTTTTGCTATCCAGAAAAATCGAGAAAATAGTTTATACCAGAATATTCTGTGATGATTAAAAAGCTTATAAAAGCTGAATTAAAACATCTCAGCTCAGTTGTAGTCGTTTTAAGCGAACTGTTGTTACTTAGTGCTGTTATTGATTGTAGCGAATTCGCTGTGAGATTGGATTAACTTTCTCTGCATTTTGAATTGAGTTTTATTCAGCGTTTCAGTAGTTTTAAATATAACTGCTGTGAGATATTGTGATATTGTACGAATATCTCTGAGGAAATATTTCAGCATTTTGTTTTATTTCTTGTGAAAAGAATAAATTTTTATTAACTTTTTAACGACTTGTGCATTCAATCCATTACGAACACCTACGCACGCAACAATATTACAATACATTATTATAGGGTAACGAAAACATATATAGGCATTCTAACCATTTTGATGGCTAATTTGATGAAGCGCTCATAAAGTTTAAAGGAAAGGTAGTGGAGTGTACTGTACTTGTTGACCTGCCTTAATACAAGTACGTTGCGGACACAATAGCAATCCCAACGTATCTGTTGTCAAAGAGAAATGAGGACTTCGAAGAAGCTACTTTGCGGTTGTTTGCTGTGCGACTTTAAGGTGAGTCGTTGAGTCGTCGAACATGACAAGCGCTTGAGGAGGATACTGTGAATGAAGACTCTAACGACATTGATTCTGGAAGCTCAGGTCGAGAGATGTGAACAGATGTAGAGAAAGAACCTCGTCCGCATTGACAGACCACAGGTTCGGTTGAGAAGGGCTTGGATGTAGCCATATAAAGGAAGACAGTAGTGAAACATGTGGTGAACATGCCGAACGTTCCCAGGTTTTTGAAGAAATACTCGTTATCCGACTTCTTGTACCGCATAGGGAAGGTATACAAATAGACCAAGTAAATGCCCCACGCATTATCAACAGCTGATAAGGAACAATAGGTATTAACTTCTTTGTAGCTGCGTTTTGGCACCACAACAGACACATATTTGCAAACGAAAAGTGTGTACATTACGGCACGCCCAAGAGTACAAGATACTGGTTATTACTATAGCGAGATCACATGTGGCATAGAAGACCAGAGACCATTGAGCGACTCAGTTGGGAGACATTGTGCCCGCTGGACCACATGTGGACCAAGCACACATAAATTGATACCTGTTCCATTCTCTTGACAACCGACCTCTGTGGCGGTCCTTCGACAGTGAGATAGACCTGAGGTTCATGCATTTCTTCGAACTGAAGACCTCCTAGTTTAATTTCAGGCAACAGTGTAGCTAAACATTTTTCAACCATAGTAGCAGAAAATGAATAGAAAAATCACAAAAAGTAGCAAAGAAGACCAGATACCATTGAGCGACTCAGTTGGGAGACATTGTGCTCGTTGGACCACATGTGAGCCAAGCGCACATAAATTGCTACCTGTTCCATTTTCTTGACAACCGACCTCTGTGGCGGTCCTTCGACCGTGAGACAGACCTGAGGCTCACGTATTTCTTTGAACTGAAGACCTCCTAGTTTAATTTCCGGGAACAGTGTAGCTAAACATTTTTCAACCAACGTAGCAGAAAATGAATAGAAAAATCACAAAAAGTAGAATATGACGTCAGATATCACGGGATTTCGGTGGCGTGAGAGTTGGGTATGTTCATATGTCCTCTGACGTCATCACAAAGTCAATCTCCATTGGTTTCGTAAGTTAAGGCCTGGAATTTGATTCTTGGTAGTTTTAATTACGTATCTTAATTTTGACAAAAATTTGAAAACTATTGCGCTAATTATCCATTGTTTCAAGATCCATTTTTACTTTTAATTAATTCTCAGTTAAAATTAAATTTTATATTTAAATTAATTTGTTCATAGCCATTGTTAAGTGCTTCCTCATGTTTGGAATGTTGCTTAAATAAATTGCTTACTTATTTATTTATTACAAATGAATTTTAATTGATGCATTATTTTAACATTTAAGCGTTTTACAATATATTAATAAATTTCAAAGTCACAAAAATTAGCACAAGGAAATGATGAAGTAGCAAAAATTTCTCAAAACAGCATACACATAAATTTTAGTCACACACAGGGTCGTCAAAAGAAGGAAATTTGCGAAAAATCGCACAATCTGGTAACACTAGTCGGGACACTGCACAGCTGCAGAAAAGCTGCCAAAGGATGTTAGCTGCTTCAGGATCTAAAGCTCCATGTTTGTTTGTTTTGATGATTACACGCCCTAGTCACTGTATGTCTACTTGTTTTGACAATTCAAAATAGCAGGAAAGTTTTCGATAATCTTGCAGATAGATATACAGAAGATTGAAGAATTATTTTCGAATTTTTCATTAAACCAAACATTTTTAATTTGACCGATTTTTATTTTCTGTAGAATGGCTTCACATTCAAAACAGACTATTTGTTTACCAGGCCGCGTAAAAGAAGCATTCAAGTGCTAATAGTTCACGGCATAATAATATCTGCTAAGTTGCGTGGATGAAGAATCGTTATAAGATAATCCAGTATCAGGTAAAAAGGTTTGAAAAGCAAAATATTTTTATCTGCTTAAAAACAAAATTTTTAATTCCTCCACTCGAAAAAGGAATTAAAATTGTTATTTTCTGTGAGATGGTAATATTTCCAATGTTCCATGTATGGTAGTATAACGTAACGTATATGTTTTCGAAACCAATACAAGTTAACACAGACACACAAAGGGAAAAATAATCTAACATATTGTTGCGTGCGTACGGGTTCGTTATGGATTGAATGCAAAAGTCGTTTAAAAGTTAACAAAAATTTATTCTTTCCACAAGAAATAAATCAAAATGCTGAAATATTTCTTCAGAGATATTCGCACAATATCACAATATCTCAAACGTTTACCAAAACTCAATTCAAAACAGATAAACTAATTCTCTCTCACAGCGAATCACTACAGCATAAAGTAAGCAAACAGCAGTTCGCTTTAAACAGCTACAACTACAACAGCAACTGAGATGAGATGTTTCAATTCGGCTTTTAGAAGCTTTTTAATTATCACTAGAACAATCTCCATTTTTCTAGATTTTTCTGTATGGCAACAGTAATTCCGAGATATTTATTTATTAAACATTAAATGCACGCGCTCTTTTATTTTTATTTATTTTTTTGGCGTAGCTTCCTCTTCAAAAATCGTCTGCGTTGCACGGGAAATATAAAGCAATTTTAATTGCAATTCTAAATAAATAGCTAAATAAATGTGAAATTCGTAACAATATATTTTCAATTGAAATGAATAGAGGTGAAAATACTTTCGTGCAGGGATTAAAACCTGGGATAAAAATACACCGACACTGCGAGAAGACTTTGAAAGATTACACTGCAAATAAAAATTTATAACAGTAATAATCAAAGCCATTGTTAAGAACAATAATTTTCTATGGGCAATTACAGAAAGTAAACCAGCATGGAAGTACAGATGAAGAGAAGAATTTGGCCTGTAATGGGCCATTACAAAATCTTTAATGGATCTGTCTGAAATGGGCATAAGACGTAAAAGCCCTTATACTTAGACTCCGTGAAATGACATATAACAATCTCTGAAATTATCCTGTCTTTGTAATATTGTATTAACAGACACAGTGAGTACTTCGTTTCTTAATGTTCGAACTTACATAAAATGTGAGAAGGTCGCAAATTTTAACCTCATTTTCCTATAAAATACTCTAATATTTACATAAAGTTCAGAAATTATATACTTGCAGATCCCTCACTTTCTAATAACGCCGTTGCCAAATGCGTCAACTTACTTTCCTCTAGAATTCCTAAAATCGATTTTTCAAACATTTCTTCTGTCGCACATAATAATAGGAAGCAAATCTGTCGTGAATAAGTTTTTGAGTTCCTGTAAGGATGTTATTGAGCTTCTGTGAGGATGTTTTTATATTTGTTTCTGCAAGAGGCGTAATATACAGTAAATTTCTACCTTGCATGCTTCTTTAATTTTAAACGTATAAGATAGAAATCTACTGTTATTGTAATGGGTCATAATTAAAGAAATGAGAATAGTTTCGACTGAGAATCAATCACTGAGAATTTAAAGAATTATCTTTCATAATAGAAATGTTTAATATTTGCTATATTTTCTTAGAGCTTATGTTGATCTTTCTTCCAACCTGCATTATAAGAAACAGTTTACTATATGTAATTTTAGTTTTCTTTTTACTTCCTTGTGAGAAGTAGAGGAAGCATTGCAATCGCGAAACATTTCGAGTATCAGATTTCAAAGAAAATATCCAGTTTGACCGCTGTCGAATCCATTTAAATGTTGTTTTTGCGTGTCAACACTACATACGGACAGGCCAAAGGACTCTTTTTGATTGAAGATTGAAAAATGGTTTCAGAAGAGATTAGATTTTCTTTCCTAACTTCTGTACGTACTCACGTATATATGTATCATGCAAAACTAAAGAACAAGCAGCCTCAGAATGTAAAAATTTTGAATATGAGACTGCCATAACATACAGTTGTGTACCTCCCTGTTTGGTTACGTTTCGCTATAACACGATTCATAAATTGCGAGAACCCTCCTACAACACGGTTTCGCTCTAACACGATAAGAAAATTGCCCAAGCAATCCGAAGAAATTTAACGAACTCGGCAGAAAGTTTTCCATTTTCTTATTGAGCAAAGCACCCGTATAGTCATTTAACACATAAGAATTCTTGTTTTGTAAGTTTTACCAGTTGTCTTCCAAGATCCGGTACTATAAGAACAAATGTTCTCAGGGAGACGAGCATGTGCTAGAGAATGACCGCTGAAATTTTAACAGATAATGGAGGAAAGCGTTACCTTCCATGATCTTCAAAGTACAATAGCACAAAAGAAACAATACCCAGTCTCAAGAGAGCACAACCACCAGATGATAATGAAGAATCCTCACTATCGCAGAACGTGAACAGCAGAATAAGTGTTCTAAAACGCACACCCTGCACGTTCGGTTTCCAAAATCCGAATCCCCATATCCGTGGCCTGAAAACAATAGTGTCTCATGCTACTTGTCAGCAGTCTACGTCGAAGCACAGTATGTTAAAGAACAACTTTTTCGTCTTCAAGACATTAAGTTTCAGTCCCAAAACATGTCCTATAAAGATAAAAAAAAAGTTTAAGAGGGCTTTATTTCTTTAGAGGTAAAGATACAAATCCTGGATCGTCTTTTGAAAAGAGGAGAAGCATCTTACAAAGTTTTAATTTGAATGAAGCAACGGACCGGACGGTTAAGAAAAATGAAAAAGAAAAAGAAGTGTAGTTGCTGCAGGATCGTCGACATCCTAAAACGTGCAGCTCGCCCCACCCCCACTCCCGGGGGCCAATAATTGATAAGATGGAAAAGGCAGTTAGCACTTGGATTGATAATAGCTGTCAAAAAAGTATTCCGTTGGATGATAATATCATTCAACAAAAAGCACTCAAAATGTTCAAGAACCTTAAAGAACATGAAGAATCCTCTGTCAACCCAGATTTTGTGGCAAATAAAAGTTAGTTCGAAAATTTCAAAAAGCCTTTTAAAATTCATAGCTTAATAATTAAAGAAGAATCTGCATCGGCTGATTATGAAGCTGTTAGGACGTATCCTGAAAAAATTCAAAATATTATGGGAGAAGAAGGATACGCAGAGGATCAAGTTTTCTATGCCGACAAAACTTGGCTTTGGTGGAAAAAAATGCCCACTAGAACCTTTATATCGAAAAAAGAAAAATCTGCATCGGGATTTAAGAAATCTGAAAATTGTCTAATGCTACTTTTGTACAGTAATGCGTGGTAGGACTTTATAACAAAACCCTTGTTATATTATATATCTTTAAATCATCGTGCACATAAAGGCGTAAATAAAAACACCTTACCGGTATATTGGAAAACAAATCGAAGACCTTGGGTAACTGGAAATATATTTAAAGATTGGTTTTTAAATTGTTTTGTGCCAGACACTTAACGTTACTTTAGGCAGAAAATGTTTAGCTTCAAAGCGCTGTTACTATTAGATAATGCTCCATGTCACCCACAAGATTTGAATCATCCCAACGTCAAAATATTGTTCCTATCACCTAACACTACACCGTTACTCCAGCCATTGCATCGAGGTATTATTTATACCTTTAAAACATATTACATAAGAAGAGCGTTATAGTGGATTTGAGACGTAACCGATTCAGAATCAATTAAAGTAATGGAAGCTTGGAAGACATTTTCAATCAAGCACTGTATTGTCATCATATCTTTGTCTCTGAAAGAACTGAAAGCATCAACGTTAAAGGCATATTAGAAGAAGATATGGCCCTCTTCAGTTGAAGTAGAAAACGTGCGTGAATTCTCAGAAAATGAAATTGAAGGCATATTAGAACTTGCTAAATCAATCGAAGGCGAAGGTTTTGTGGACTATTGAGCACGTTCAAGATTTATTAGTAGAATAAGAAATTAACGAAGCAGATTTGATGGAAATGGCTTCCGAAGCTGTAAATCAAATCGATTTTGAGGACACTACTACTAATGAAGATTGTGCAGTTAACAATTTAACATTAAAAAAATTTAAAAAGGGCTAAGCTTAGCTGAAATTTTCGAGTCATTTTCTTGAGTGCAAGCCCTTCTGCTGAAATAAACGTACAGTTCAAAAGGAAGCTGCAAAACTCTCTACCTCCGTATCGAGAAATTTACTGTGGCCCGGTAAGATATAATAAGCAAAGTAAAATTACAGATTTTTTAAAGAGGGAAGAAAATGCCAGAACTTTAAATGAAGAAAGAAACTCTGAAAGCGAAAGCAATCTCATTCCACCAAAAAACATTCTCAGTTGATCATACTGAGCAATGACGACGAAGAAATTTGTTAAACTAACGTTGCGTTAAATTAAAGTATGTAATATTTTGTGTTTTACATACACATATATTTTTAATAAAATTAAGTTGTTTATGTTGAATTAAAAAAATACTTTTTAATAAGGTTTCAGAACGTAACCCTCCCTTTTTGTATTAGCTCTGGGTCTCACACAACACGGCATTTTCTAGGAACCTATTTACCGTGTTATATGAGGGTTATCTGTTTCTTTAAATTTCGTTAATTTTTTTAATTGGAATATTGCTTGTTTGAAAAGTATTGGTTTTAACTTTTTTTTAAATTTCTTGTAACATATAATGGATTATTTGAAATTTATTAATTATGAATTTTAATTTTTAGTCTTTATGAAAAATTAGTTCTAAATTCCTTACTTTATGTCTTTACTGCTAATTTTTCAGAAGCTTAATGCGCGAAAATACTAGGCATGTTTATATTTTGTTTTGTTTCTTAAATTGTTTTGTAATTATGAAATATATATATATATATATATATATATATATATATCCACTCTGTTAGCCGGCTCGGTAAGCTCAGTTTTTATTCTTACATGGTGATGAATTTTACTTTGAAATGGATTGAATTATGTTGCTGTGATGTTCGGGTTAAGATTTTTATGCCTTTAGTTAATCTGAATGCAATAGCTGTAGAAATATCAACAATGTAATAGTTGATTAAGTGCTACTAAGCCTAACGAAGCCTCCATTTGTTTACATTTGAAACTCTTAGTGGAACACTGAATTTAGTTTGTGCACCAAATTCGGTGTATATTTGCCGAGTGGGACCAAAAGTAAACTTCCAGTTTTGTGCACCAAATTGTGCACTGAATCTCGCTGCCCACTGGCCAAATTGCTTATTTTTGCGTAGAAAGTCTAATTTTAATTGTAAAAGTTGCTTTTTAAGTGTTTTAACTCCATTTGGTGTTCTGTGTTTTTCTGCATTTTACAATGTTTAACGAAAATGCTTTGAATTTTATGCATTTTTGCCTTTCCGCGAAGTGAGAACTGAATAAATTGAATTAGAAAAATGCAGCAAAAAATGTGAGTAACTTAGTAGGCCGTATAAGAAAGTCACGTGGTGGCCACATCAGATATTTTCCTTTCAGTTATGTTATGAAGAATTTTTGACTTCCTCATTGTATACTTTAATGGTGTAAATGACAGCACGTCTGGCTGAATCCCTATGAGGTTAGGTTAGGTTAGGTTAGGTTATTCAGTTATGGCAAAGCACACGAGGGCTATCTGCCTAAAGGGAGGGATGCCTTCGTGGAGGACTTTCTAAGGGAAACCGGCTCGTATACACGTTACACATGGGGAAAACCACGAAAACGCCCATGCAGCCAGCCCGTTCGCGGGATTCGAACCTCAGACCGAACTACCAGTGTTCAGCGTCTTTACCGCTCGGCCGCTGGTGGGCCGAATCCCTATGAGGGCATCAGCGATTTTTCTATTGGATTGGCAACTAAGTAATTGCGGATTTCACTCATAGATGGCTTCAGTTGAATTTTTAGGTTTGCAGACGTAGTACAAATGTAAAACACATTTTGTTATTTGATAGTTGGCAATTCAGCTGTGAATCAGTAAAAAAAGTTTTTTGGTCGGTTGCGTAGTTTTCGTTTGGCGTTCGTTGAAAAATGGAAAATCAAAAGGAACATTTTCGTCATATTTTGCTATTTTATTTCCGCAAAAGGAAAAAACGCATCGTAAGCTCATAAAAAGTTATGTGCTGTTTTTGGTGATGAAGCCTTAAAAGAGCGGCAGTGTCAAAATTGGTTTGCCAAATTTCATTCTGGTGATTTTTCACTCAAAGATGAAAAACGCTCTGGTCGTCCAGTTGAAGTTGATGACGACCTAATCAAAGCAGTAATCGATTCGGATCGATCGTGGAGCAGGCCAGGTGAACCAACTCAAACAACATCAAAAGCTGATATTCATCAAAAGAAGGTTTTGTTATCAGTTTGGTGGGATTACAAAGGAATTGTCTACTTTGAACTCTTAACACCCAACCGAACGATCAGTTCTGATGTCTACATTGAACAACTAACGAAATTAAACAATGCAGTTGAAGAAAAGCGGTCCGAATTGACAAATCGAAAAGGTGTTGTATTCCATCATGACAATGCAAGGCCACACATCTTTGGTCACTCGGCAAAAATTATTGGAGCTTGGTTGGGATGTTTTGCCACATTCACCAATTAGTCCTGACCTTGCACCATCTGATTACTTTTTGTTTCGATCTTTACAAAACTCCTTGAATGGTAAAAATTTCAATAATGATGATGATGTCAAATCGTACCTGATTCAGTTTTTTGCTAATAAAAACCAGAAGTTTTATGAACGTGGGATTATGATGCTGCCTGAAAGAGATGGCAAAAGGTCATTGATCAAAATGGGCAATACATTACAGAATAAAGTTATTTAGTTCCATGAAAAAATTGTCTTTGATTTTCTAAAAAAAATCCGCAATTACTTAGTTACCAACCCAATAGTTTCGCGCTTTGAGAATCTAATAGCTCTTTGATACAGCCAGGATACACTGTCTCTTTTGTGAATTGTCTCCCTATTTTACAGGGTATAATTCGTATTTCATGATGTTTAAACAAATGAAATGTCTATTCCATCTAGTATACTGTTCCTGAGACCTTAAAGCATTTCTGTTATCAACGAAACCGTCGTTGGCGAAGCGAATATTACATCTGAACACTGTTAATTTCAAGCGAGTAGGATCTTGACGTACGTGCTGGTTGCATGGGTGATTTTACGTTTTTCATTATGGTTAACGGCAATGCGAACCAGCTTCGCTTAGAAATATCTCCAGAAGAATATCGTTACCTTTGATCTGAAAATTCTAGCGTGCTCTGTGATAGCTGATTAAATACACACTTAAAAAAATACAATAATTTAAAAAAATTCTGAAAGGTTTCAGATTTTAAATTACGTCCAAAGGCGCGTTTTTTAACGTTTTGTGTGTAACCTTTATTTATTAAATATCATGTTCTTTGCACTTACACCATGAAATTCAGCTCAACGGCAATATCGCAAAATAATTTAAAATGAACATGTCTTTACAATTTCCCATACACAGTTCCGCGCGCTGGAGATGAAAAGACTTTTTTCCCTCCGTCGAGTGTTGCCATTGCTCGCTTTTAAATCGTTGAGTTTGTTTATCAAAAATTCGTTTAATTTTTATAAAATATGAAATAGATAATAAAACAAATTCCCACTTCCAAATTTGGGCTTCCAGATGCGCACATTTGGATCGAAACGTACGTTATTCAAAATTGAACGGCTCTAGGTAGCGTTGTTTTATCACCATTTGGAGAAATATACATATATTTATGTATATTCTTCATTATTTAATTTTTTACATGTAATACAAGGAGATAACTTTTGGTGGCAACAATTTGAAAAGTGATACAGCCGTTTATAGTGATTCAACGGAAAATCGCAAAACAAAAACAATACTCCTTCACGAACAAAGCCCTTTTGAACCCAAAAAAAGTCTCAAATGTTCAGATTTTAAATTACGTCCAATGGGACGTTTTTTAACGTTTTATGTGTTACCTTTATTTATTAAATATCATGTTCTTCGCATTTAAACCATAAAATTCAGTTCAACAGCATTATCACAAAATAATTTTAAAATGAATATATCTTCAGAGTATATCTTTAGAATGAGTATATCTTTAGAATTTCCGATACACAGTTCCGCGCGCTTTAGATAAAAAAGTATTTTGTTTTCGTAGAATGTTGCCATTGCTTGCTTTTAAATCGTTTGAGATGGTTCATCAAAAATTCGTTAAAGTTTTACAAAATATGAAATAGATAATAAAACAAATTACAAATTTGGTCTTCCAGATGCGCATGTGCGGGTGGAAACGTACGTTATTCAAAACTGGACGGCTCTAGGTACCGTTGTTTTATCACATTTGGAGAAATATACATACATTTATGCAGATTCTTCATTATTTAATTTCTTTAAAATATAATACAGAGCTGCAATATTTGGTGGCAACAGTTTGAAAAGTGTTTCAGACTTTTAATAATTCCAACGCAAAATCGCAAAACGAAAACAATAGGAAACAAAGCCTCTTTGGACAAATAATAATCGACAAAAAACTTTTACATGAACAAAATATAGACTTCTCATAGCTTGCAGAATCATTAGAATTTTTTGAAGCGGAAAGCATGAAAAAATAAGCAATGCCCTCACCAGGACTTGAACCTAGACCTCTCGAATACGCGCTGAGTATGCTACCCTTACACTACAAAGGCATGTAGGAAAGGAGGAAGAAAATGCCTTGTATACTCCCTCTTTTAAAGAGCGACTGGGGATTAGGGGACCCAACTGCCAAATCCTGGTGATGAAGAATCATCATTCACCACCTTTTTAGTTCGGTCGCCAGGGTAGAGTCATTAGGAGTTTTTTGAAGGAGGAAACATGAAAAATGAGCAATGCTCTCGCCGGGACTCGAACCTGATCTCTCGAATAATACCTTATAAATTTATCGAATTGAAATAACATTTGTAAATTACGAATATATGACTCTTTTATCAAATGATCAGAGCGTGGTCAGTATTGGCTAATTCATTAACCTGCAAACGCTTGAGCGTTTTGCACTTCTGAAGATTTCATGTACAAAGTGGCAAATTATATTTTCTCTAAATCCCTCTCGATTTTCAGCTCCATGTTTTCTTCTTGCTACATTTTGAACTTCTAAATCTTTTTTCTTTAATTTCTTTTGACGGAGGTTGTTAATAAAGAACAGTAACGAAAACAAAGAGGCACAAAATTTTAAAAATACTGCTGCATAAACTGTTGCGCGTGTATGTCTAGAAATGTTAATTGGTATATCACATTGTACGGTCAAACCCCGCTGTAGGGGAAGTTTATAACGAAGCTTCTGATGTCAGTAGCACTGAATATTTAAATTTTTGAAGTGTAAGTTACAGTCATTCGAATATAATTCGCAGCTGACTAAGTGTCCTTTTAAGTTTCCAGGCACTAAAAGGAGAAAATACGTTCCACGCTATTGATGAGATGGTTTTCTTTAAATGGACCATACAACGTTTGTGATAATTTGAAGAAAAGCATAATACTATATCGGAATCATTGAAAAATAGTATTATTATTAGAATTAAATTTAATAATTAATTCAAATCAGAAAACTTTGAATAATTATCATTAATGAAAAAAAATTAACATCAGTTTGAAATTAAAAGGTATTTGACAAACATCCAAAACTAAAAGCTCTAGCTAGAGAAAATCGCATTACATTTGTAGGGATTTATATTTATTTTAAATAACCAGTTAAATTTAATTGTAACTTACTTTCCTATAAGCCTTCATTCCCCTAACTGTCAATGCCAGAATATTTAAATTTGGTAGCGCGCGTAAGGAATGCAAATTCTACCAGTGGGAGAAAAATTTGAAAATCGAGTTCTAGAAGGGAAAGTTCGAGAGTCTGGGAAAACTCTGTGCTTATTGTAGCGCAAGTTTCGGCTTAGCAGTTATTGCTGATTAGACTCATCTACAATGGTGTGCAAAAATTAAGGACGAAGTCGAAAAATTAGCATATCAGCTGAACGAAGAGGCAGAGCGGACAGAAAGACCAATCAGGAGATTAAGTAAGGTGATGTACGGTAGCACATGCGCAGATATGCAGGTAGACGTAATGGGGGAGTGTCTGAGTAGTATAAAGCATGTTGTAAGATCAATATTTCGTATTTCTGGCAAAGAGATTGCACGCCGTATAGCAGTTAAAATCACACCGAGTTGCTGCCTCAGCGAGAAATGGCGAATAATCAATCTGTTAGACGACACCTGGATGCTTTTACCCGAGGTCGAATCATTGGGAAGTTGGAAGAAGGCCGCAGTGTGACAAGTGTGGCTGCAGAGTTCGGAATTGCTCACAGCATCGTTTCACGACTTTGGAGACAATTTCAAACTACAGGAACAGCTATCCGGGGGTTTAGTAGTGGTCGTCCACGAGGAACCACACCCGCAGATGACCGGTATATTGCCTTACAGGCCAGAAGAAACAGGCGGCAGACAGCGGGAGAAATCGCTAGACACACGACACAGGCGACTGGACGACCGATATCGCGTTTTACCGTGGCCAGAAGACTGCACGGTGGTGGTCTGTTTGCACGACGCCCTGTACGGTGTGTACCTCTAACGCCTGCCCATCGGAGAAGGCGTTCTCTGTGGTGCCGGGAACACCGGAATTGGAGAGACAATGAATGGGGACGAGTACTCTTTACAGATGAGAGCAGATTTAGTCTGAGTTGCGATTCTAGACACATACACATCTGGACAGAGCGGGGAACACGCAATAACCCCTTCAACATCATCAAAAGGGACTGTTTTGGAGGTCGCGGAGTTCTCGTTCGAGCAGACATAATGCTTGGTAGCCGGACCGACCTTCATATCTCCCAAGGAGGTTCGTCACCTGGGACTGCTATTGTAACGAGGTTCTTCTTCCTTACATGCGTCTTTTCACAAGGGCTATGGGTCCTCAGTTCCTCTTCATGGACGACAACGCTCCACCTCATCGCACAGTTACTGTCGAAGAGCTGTTGGAGAGTGAAGATATTGAACACATGGATTGGTCGGCAAGGTCTCTGGATCTAAATCCCGTCAAGCATGTACGGAACTTACTAGGGAGACCCGTGGCAGCACGTAACTTATCGCCAGTAACGATTCCGAAACTGCGATTGTTGCTACAAGAGGAACGAGCAGCAGTGTCTCAACAGCTCATTAACAACCACATATCCAGCATGCACAAATGATGTGAAACCTGCCTAGCAGTCAGGGGAGATCATATCCCCTATTAAAGACCGGATGTTTCTTGATGGACACCCATCACAGGGATGTTTCGGCCTTCAGTCGCATTGCGCTCCATGCTACTTTTTCAATAATGCTTCTTTTTATCCCTCTGATTTCTCTTTTAGTAAGTGTTGCTTACATTACTCATGTTCTTACGTATTGGGGATCTTACAGTATTAAATGTGTTGATTTGGAAAGCTTTTGTACAAAGTTATATTGAAAAAACCGTCTCGTCCTTAATTTTTGCACAGCAGTGTACGCGCTGTAGGATACAGGATTGTATGAGCCCTGTAGTTTAATTCTACTACTTGTTAATACCTTCAATTTTGAGTTGATTCTACTGTTTCAGTTACCGCCCAAGCGCAGGCGTAGTATGTTAGCGTCGAGTTGACGCATTGTAAATACGTAACTTAAACAGTTTAATAAAGGTTAGTTTTAACGCTTCTTCAGTGCAGTCACTATTCACCAGATTCTACACAACAGATAGACAGTAGAACTCTGCATCATTATCCGATGATATTATGAATTTGTGCATTTCAGTAATATGTTTTGTAAAAAGAAAATTGAAACTAAAACTTCCATTTTAAAGCAATATTATTATTTACTAATTTGGGCATTCAGTTGAAAGACCCAAGACACAAATGACGTGGAGAAGGTTGGATTTACCGAAGGACCTTTGAAGACTAGTACCTGTGACATGGACAGACGATCTCTGATAATGAAATACCTATTTTGATGATTCCTGATTTAGGCTTTTTCCCGATTTAACAAATTTCTCCCGGTTTGACTAATGGACTATTGTTTTAAAAGACGTGAACAATTTAAAGAAGAATGAAGATTATGCCTAAGGATGAAATGTGTCAAGAAAGACGGCTTTAAGACGACACATACAAATGATGGATTTTGAGGATATCTAAGACGCATTTAGCTGATACATCCAGACGGTATCTAAGAAGGCGCATTCAGAAGAGGTATCCAGATGATGTTTTAAGAAGACGTATGTACGAAGACGAATCAAGACGGACTGTTCCAGACGACTTTGAGGAAGAGATTCCACGACGATGATGTTCTCAGACGACGATGACGACAGATGCATAATTAAATCCAAACTAAATTCTTTTTTATAGTCCAAAGGGATGTAGTCCCGAAGGACTATTACTTTCGTTTGGGCGTTTTGCGTCGTTTCACAAAAATGTCCGATTCACTTTTCAATTTAGTGCTTATGTTTCTTTGTTGGTAATTGAAGTTGCATTGGGTTGGCTATTAGAATTTTTGGAATTGTACTGTGTTGGTTATTGGGTCTGTACTGGATGGATTAATGGAATTGTATTGGGTTGACTACTGGAATTATATTGGGTTGGTTTTTGTGTTCGTATCGGGTTTAGTTTAATGTTTGTTTCGTTCGGCAAGTTATTATATTATTAAGCAAGATCCCTTTGGACGTAATCTAAAATCTGAATCCTTTCAGATTTTTTTATTATTATTTATTTTTTTTTATTATTATTTTATTTTTCAGATCCCCAGATGCTGATGATCATACTACCATAATGCGAGTCCGCATTCCATCAGAATGGTCGAGCAGTTATGGGATGGCATCGTGGATAATAATCAGATGACGCTGCAAGCTGTGCGAAAGAACTTTTTTCTTTCCGCTGGAGAAAACGCAGACGATTCCGGGATTAAGACGATAACACGACTGAAAGACGTTTGAATGTAAAAGACGCTGATTTGTATTCATCTGTAAATAATCTCATATATTTCCTTCTATGAATGTAATCATTTTGTAGTTTATAGCAACTATTCATGTTTCCATTAAATTTTCGAGTTTTCTGTAAATCGGATTAATTATTGAGAACCCCTAGACAACCACCTGTGAAGTAAATTTACAGACATCATAGTCCTAGATAGTAAGTACCGATCCTACATTCCTATCCAAAAATTAAAACACAGTGATACAGACTGTATCGGAATATGGATTAGAGCTAAACATTAAGAAGTGTCAATATTTGAAGCGCGAAATCGAATTTCTAGGACACAAAATTAAAGATGGGAAATTATATCCTTCTTCTTCGAAAACGAAAGCAGTAATTAACTTTCCAGAACCTAAATGTGTTAAAGATGTTCAAAGTTATTTAGGTTTAACTGGTTATTTCAAAAAATTTATACCTGATTATTCATTAATTGCAAAACCACTTAGTGATTTACTGAAGAAAGATTATAAACTTAAATTCGAAAATAAAGAACTTTATGCTTTTAACGAGTTGAAACGCATCTTGACATCTGAACCTGTTTTGTGTATTTATAATCCGAAATCAGAAACGGAAGTACACACTGATGCTAGTCTGAAAGTTATGGCGCTGTTCTGTTACAAAAATCCTTAATTGACAATCAGATGCATCCAGTTTATTATATGAGTAGGAAGACGACAGACATTGAACGTAAATATTCGAGCTACGAGTTAAAGTAGTCGTAGAAGCAAAGAACCTCTATGTAAAGAAGGAAAGGCTCCATAGACGTAATGTAAACCACTTTGTCTGCAACGTCAGAGTGTACGTATTGGGCATACCGTTTAAAATAGTCACAGATTGTAATGCATTCAAACAAACTAAGAGCAAGAAAGACATTTGTACTAAAATATCTTTTCCCCCTCCGCGACGTGTATAGGAAATTGAGGAACACGGGTTAAGATGAATCGTTCTTTGACTTGTCGTGATAATTTAAACTCGGAAATGATGAAATATTAGGTGAAGTTTCACTTTCACTGGCTGTTGAACTTCCATTGTCCATATCGCTACTTGAAACCAAAGAACCTATTCTTTGTTTAAACTCTTGCTAAACGTAACGGTCGAACCTGTCCAAACCAACTTCGACATTCAGCTTCGAGCTTTGGCGCTTTTTGGCGACAGATATTTCACGCATGCGCAGTTGTTTCACTTTTCGTTGGAAGGGAGCCACTTCTGCTTCTGCGAAGTTTTCCTTCTTAACAGTACATATTCTTTGGTAGAAGCTCTTAAAAAATTCAGAGTGTACGTATTGGTCATACTGTTTAAAATAGTGACAATTAGATAGGCGTTAATGTTACAAAATTACGATTACACAATCGAACACAGATATGGTCCCCGTATGCGACATGTTGACGCTTTGAGTAGAAACCCTGTATATATGGTAGTTCAAGATAGTATAACATTTCAGATAATTCAAGTTCAAGAAACTGATGAAAATATAAAAGTTATAAAGGAAGTTTTGAAGTCTAGGCCATATAAAGATTGTTACTTACAAAATGACGTGCTCTACAGATTGGTAAATGGAAATGATGTGGTGAACCATAAAGCAGTGCAAGAGAAACTTCAAGAAAACACAATACACTTCGATTCGAAGCCGACGAGGAGAAACGTCACTGCAGAAGAAGATTCCAAAAAGAAGCATTTTTTCGAAGAAGGGAACAGTAGCAATCTTTTAATTAAAAACGAAAATGTACATTTTTAGCATCTGGAAATAAATGTTAGCGGTCTGCATAAATTTTGGGATTGCCTAAGCAGAAATTATTACCATTTCACATACGTGAATTGTTTGCTGCAAGCCAAGTGCAGAATGGTAACAGTTAAGTTTTTCTTTTATTACACGTGCTTAATTAGTAATTCTAATAATCTATTGCATAATTCCACATATAATTTAGTAAAGAGTTCTCACAACAATAAATTAGAATAGTTCACATTTAATATGCAACGAGTTATAGAGAAACCGAATCTAAATAATATCACCTTGTTTATTAGGAGCGATAAGAAAATTGTTATCACAAGCCTTCAGCTTAAACAATAACTGACGGCAGTTAATACGAATGGGAAAATAAAATGCATGACATAACAACCAGTGAGAACAAGTGACATCAGAGCATTTGGGGATTATTTTTATCCACAACAGTATGCAATTTAATTGTACGTAATCGGAAGTATATAAACAATGCTAAAACATTCATTAATAGTAAGAATGTTTAATTTGACTTTTTACGTTAGGTTAAATTTAAAGACACTCTCCAAGTTATCATTTAAATGGTCTTCTTTAATGCGAATTTTAACTTCATGCCTTCGTTAGTAATGGCATTTTTTCTTATATTATTTATAATGTGTACTTCTTAATTTGAACAACTGTTTCATTTACAATAATATTTCTTCTGCCATTATTTTCAGTGTTTTTATATTATTTTGAATATTAAACTAATTTAGATAAACATTTAAGCTTGTCCAGGTTTAACTGCTTGAAAATACAGATAAATTATTAAAAGCGCATTTCAGTGATCTTAGTATGAGTTATTCTTCTTTCCTATGTTTTATTAACTTTCTTATTCCCTTTGCTATGCTCGGATTAACCGCGATTTCGAGTTAACAGTATAAATCCTCCTTGTGTTACCTCAGTTAATTAGGAATTGATAATATGACTTTATCTTCTTTATAAAGAGTTTTATATGTACTTAATGCAGCCATCTTGGCGTAATTTGGTGATTTTTACAGATGACATTACGTTATCGCGCAATTCAATTGCAAAAATGTAATTAATTACACATATAAATGTTATTACATATATATTTTTTAATTCCATGTAGATATTTATTCTAAAATTCAATAAATAAATCTATTCATGAGCTTTTTTTTATTTCTTTTATTCTGGTGGAAATGTAAAAGTGATTGCCTTAACGACAAATTTAAAATTGTTGTTTCCCTTAGACATATTTTGCGAAAGAATATTGTATTTTTGCAAAAACTTTACCACAGTTTCGTCCATTGTTGGCAAATTCCTCAAAACAGGTTTTAAAATTGGCCTTCAGGCAAAAAATATCACAAATTACCAATAAAAAAAACCGCTGAACTTGGAATTCAACAAAAAGAACACACGAAAGAACATGCGAAAATGGCAATCTCACTTGAAAATGAAGGAAGTCGTCGTATGATTGCTTAAAGAATAGTTATACGCATGATTGCCAGAATTCGACTCATTCTGAAAATTTGGCAATATCTACTAAAGCCATTGCGCTAATACGTAAGAACATTTTTATCTTTATTCCTGTGTTTCTATGGAATAATTCTAAATCATAAATATTTCCTATGTTTAACTGGCAGTCAAAACCAAAACGCAGATTGAAAGCTTACTCTTTCCAATGAATATGGGCATATGTACATTTTTGTGAAACATTTAAAACAGGCTTAGTAATACAGTTGCTTCTCCAGAAAACAGATGTAATTTTCGTCTATAAGGCTGAAGCAAAGCAATGTTTTTATTGTGTGAAATTTGAATCCGAAGAATCAAATATCAAATGCCTGGTTTTTATATGTTTGTTTTTACAATGTAGAAGAATATCTCTGTATTACCTCCAAAAAAGCTAATATTCTGCACAAGGTCTGAAAATATTGTACATAGTTTTCATCAAGTAAATATTTCCATCGAGAGAGGGAGGAGTGTTTTAAATTGATATTCCTACAATAAATGATATCTTAAAACTCAGGAATAATAAATTCGTCTTGAAACATGTTGACACAGAATATTGTTTCTGGGGATGGCAACAAAGAAAAATTTATTTTACTCCGCAAAAATGCGCCACTCGTGGAGAATTTCTATTCATCTTCGTCACGTGACCAGTTTTGATTAAAAGAGAGTAAAACGAAAGGACAGAATCTCTTTTTATACATACATAACTTTTCTTTTCGTTTCGAGTAGCAGAACTGAGAGATTTTCCTTTCCTCGCCCAGATTCAACAATGGCGATTGTAACGAATGCTGTTTCTGCGTTTCTTCTTGCCAACTCCATAATAGAAATTTAAAATTTATTTTCTCGTTTTTGCCACTTCCAAAGCAATGCACGTATCCAATCACGCTTCTTCCGGTTCTTTTCTTTTTTAAAGCCGAAATCCCAGCTTCCGCGTAGATGTAGGTATAATGCGATCATTCAATCCTCTCACTTTTATCTTAAAAATATATTTAAAAAAGAACCGAAGGAAAATCTTATTTTGAGCTTTATGCAAGAAAAAGAGAAAAAAGAACGGATGCAGTTTCACTCACATCTCATTAATTCAAATTACATTCAAAACAAAATTCTTTTTTCATTTGTATCTGCCCGATATGAAGCAATCTGCTTTCGATGCAATTTGATTCATATGTTAAATAAATACATTGTGGAAAGGCTATTTAATTTTTTAACAAAGCCTACAAGACCACTTTTTATTCTTTGCACAAAATATGATTTCGAACATTATTTCAAACCTATGGGGAAGAGTTAGCTTTCTCGAGAAATAATATAAATATCTAGACTATGTATGGAAGATAAATAATAATGACGCATCCAGCATAAAACGGCCCACCAGCGGCCGAGCGGTAAAATGGCTAAACACTGGTAGTTCCGACCTATATTCCATTCCAAGCCAACCGGCTGGCTGCATGGAAGTTTCCGTGGTTTTCCTCATGTGAAACCTGTAGTTTCCCACTTTCTTTTCCTCCACGAAGGCGTCACTTCCCTTACCCCAATAGCGCTTTTCCATAATCAACTAAACCTAAAACAAACAGAAAACTGATAAAAATACAGATTAACTGCTAAACGTAAACACAATCCGTATTTGGTTAAGTATAAATTCTTTAAAAATATCAGTGTTGTTTCACTTTTACACATATTACTTACAGGAGTAAGGCAGTGTATTTTTCATTTTAGAAGTTTGTTCTTCTAAAACAGTATAGCAAGGACTTCGAAGAGCTTATAATTGATAGTTATGATTATAGTATGATAAACGCTCGTATCAGAGTTGTCGGAAGTCTATATCTGTTTAGTTGTTTCTTGTTTTACTTGAAAAAACACAATTCCTCTTTAAATATCTATCAGTCCTCTTAATTTTTAACACCAGTGAATTGTCAGAATAAAAATAAAGAAATAACTAAATTAAAAATGGAACTTTAGCTTTTAATAGATTTTTATCCTATTTATATAGATTTAAGTTTGCCTATGTTACAAGGTATTACTCCCTCCTTCGAGCATGCCTTCGTGGCGTAACGGTAACAAACTTCGTATGTATTCGAGAGGTCCAGGTCGAATCCGGGCGACGGCAGTGCGCATTTTTCACGTCTCCTGTTTAAAACAAATTCCTAATAACTCTACAATCTCTACAATGGCGCCCGAAATAAAAGATGGTAAATGATAATTCTTCACCACCAGGATTTGGCGATTTCCCAATACCCAATCGCCCTTTAAAAGGGAAGTGTACGAGGTACTTTCTCCCTCCTTTCAGCATGCCTTCATGGTATAACAGTAGCACACCCGGCGCACTGTTCGAGAGGTCCATGATTCGAGTCCCGGCGAGAGCGAGGGCATTTTCCTCTTTCCTGCTTTAAAATAATTTAATGGCTCTTCAATGTAAGCTAAGGAACGTACTTAATAATGTGAGTTTCTCTCAAGAAAAGCAAACTGACAGTTCACAAAAGTGTGCAAACGCAAGAATAATAACACCGTTAGTGTGTAAATAGGCAAATAACAGGCACTGCAAAATACAAGTTACTGGTTTCTTTGATATTCTCATATTTTTATTCTCTGCTTTAGCTATTTAAGACCTCCCGTAACAAGTATAGGAAATTTATTAACCGGTTTTAATTTTTTGTTTTAGTTCTTCCACAACTGCGCAGACGTGACCCTGCCGGATTATTTGCTGTGAATGAATAGTTTTTAATATAAATCACAAACCAAATTCTAGAACAATTTTCGTGAGTCTATTGCAGAGGACAAAAGCACAGCTAATAGATTATATATACTGTACTTAGTCAGACATATGCAAAATGATTCTAACATTTGAATCATAATTCCGGAAAGAAATGTACAGATAGTTATTGTCACTTATATTCTCTGTGATGTTAATATTTACAAAATTGTAAATTCCTTGCAATTTATTCCGATATCTCATGTATATTTTTGCACATATTTACTCATTATTAAAGCTGATATTCTTATGTTTTGAAGTTTATATAAATTTGCAGCCGGTAACGGAAACTCACATTATTAAGCTTTTATTGTTTTCTGAGCCTACATCTGCTAAATTAAATTTTAGCTGATTAAATAAACTATTGTGACTTCGCTACACTATGAAAGAATTGCAAACATGACACAAGACAAGGTAGGAATGTTATTTAACATCTTCTGGGGATGTTGAGGTATTATTTTGTCAACTAGGTACGCTTTTAATGTGGAATAATATTGATTTAAAAGTATTTGGTAAAGGCCGGATTGTCGGCAAAACGATATTCCTCTGGGGATATTTGCAAGGCGGCTTTGTTAGTATTCATAAAAAGGAAAATAAGAAGGGCTGTGAATCTTAGAATTTACTGCAAATCGAACAGCAAAGAAAACTGTTACTCAAGTCTGAATAAATCGAAGTCATGTATGTTTTCTTATTTCTTCCGTCTAGACCTTATGTAAATAAACTCTAAAATTTCACCAAAGGAAAGTTTTTTTCTTTAGGATATGATGTATATATACTACAAATTCCTTAAATCATAATCCCTTTCAGAGATTCCACCTCTTCTTCCAGTCCTTATGTGGAAGATAAACGAGAAAAAGTGAATTCATTGATTTTCTTGTACATTCCTATAAAGTTGTTCTATTAGGTTTGTGCAAAAGTTCTAGCTAACTTTCAACTAAAAAGAAAGAAGCAAATTATTGTTTCGTATAAGTTGCTATCATTATCTATGACTTCTTCTATTTGTCTGTTAGTTCCCTTGTCCAACATCAATAAAATTCTGCACTCGGCGTGGTTCGGCGTGGTTCGAGTTCCGGAGAGGGTATTCTCCCTTTTTCATCAGTCCTTCCTTCAAAAAATACCTAATGTCTCTACACTGGCGCCCGAACTATAAAGTGCGATGGATGATGATTCTCCACCATTAAGATTTGGCCAGTGGGTCTCCGAATTCCCAGTCGCTCTTTAAAAAGAAGGAATATATAAGGTATTTGTCCCGCCTTCTTAGCATGCCTTGGTGGTGTAGTGGTCAGCACACTCGGCGCATATTCGAGAGGTCGTGGTTCGAGTCCCGGAGAGGACATTGCTCATATTTCCTTTCTTCTGCTTTCAAAAAATACCTAATGTCTCAACAACCTATTTTAGAGTAAGGGCTTCTGGCAGCCTCATCTTGCTATTACCTGCAATCGACAGCTCTACCGAAGTTTTATTCCGGCTTTATCGTCTTGCTAGCCGACGTTTAAATACGTGCTATTAATATCTTGATCAAGTAGTCTATTTTGTGTATATATCAGGCTACGTTACATACATCTGAATTTCATTTAATCTCACGTTATTTTAATACCTGCAAGTAGCGAAGGTCCATCTGTAGCACAAGTGTCAAGTAGTGCATGTAACCCTTTTCGTGATTCGCTCCGGTTACCTCGGGGGAAGAAAACCATCATAAAGTTATTTCCCCGAGTACATTAGGTATCCTCAAACACTTAACATATGATTAGCCAGAGCCCTAAAAGTAAATACCTCCGGTTTTCCCTGCAAAGCATATTTTCCTCTTCCTGCTTTACGTATTAGTTTGCTTATATATTACTAACTACATAATGGCTTATATTGTCAGGACTGAGTGTTCGGTGCATATTCTTGGTAAACATGTTCGTGAATTAAACTGAGTCCTGATCTTGAAAAGGGAGCTGAATGCAGCTATGTTCTGTGGTAGAATGCTGTGATTAAGTGATAGAATAACTGCACGTAAGAAGGATTTAAAATCCTCTTTTATTAAACCACAATTATATACAGCCACTTCCCAACTCGGGAGGAATACAGAAAACAATGACCGCACTTGGGTCTAAACTGAACAATCAAATTATTTAAACTAAAACTAATTAGAAATTAAGTAGTCGTTGCTCACAGAGCTATGAATGCGAGGTTGGCCTCTATGCTAAATGGTGCGTAGCAAGATTTAACTAATACTAGCGCACTTAGAATTACTTCAATAAGTAATCGCGTAACAGCGCTACGGCTTAGAACTTAAATACTAGCTAATCAGGCGAACGTCGAATAGAATAAAAGTGGTCTGAGACTAAAAGCTCTCTCACACTGAGAGGTTCCTACCTCTCGTTTAAGTAGAACTTGGCTCCACTTCAAATTAGCATAAAGCTGAAACGCGCACTTATTCTAACGGGAAGTTGAAATAAGAACAGATAGAAAAAGACAAATTAAAATAAAACTTTGTTAGTTTAACTAAAACCTTACAATATAATACGCTCATGTACTAGTTTTTCTCTTAGTATGTGAAAATGTTAAAAGTAGAGTTCACCATTTATCGTTTAACTCTATACCAGTAGCGTATGCTCTTGAGATACTATCATACACTAAAAAAGTGCTTTTCAGATGCAGATTGATATCACAGTTCTACAACTCAAACCAAAACAATCAATGTTTAACATTACAATCCTGTATTCTTTTCTGATTAACAATACTTTCTTCCTAAAAACACCAATAAAATCAAATCGTTTGATAGCATTCATGCACAAGAACTAATCTCGTAAAATTCTAACAGTCTATTTGAGCGTACTACACCTTTTTCCTTGCTTCGGGTTCAATCACTCTGTGCAAGGAGCTTATAGTAGTCGTTAAGGTCGATGATACTCAGTTAGCAGAGGCTCATGATAGGGATGTATACGGCAAAGTTCCACCCTGAACACAATCTGTTGACCTGCTCAAATACATGACATATGTTCCTCCTATTTCGTCATCAGAAGTAAGCGATAAATAGCCAAAATACCCACGAAAGTATCAGAAAGCTATTTAAAATTTTCCAGAGAAGTGTTAGTCTGCGCTAATTATCCTAATCCTTTCTAACTTAGATCTTTTAATGTATGGAGATAGTTTTATGTACCTCATTGAATGAGGACATATAAATCTACTAGGATTGTCTTATCCTATTCATTTGGATTTGCATTTACATAAACAAATGAGAAATAAATGAAGTTTAGGAAGAGAGGACAGTCAAGATGAAGATGCAGAGAATGAGACTGAGGAAGAGGAGGATAAGTAGGATAAGAATGAGAATAAGATTAATGAGGATGATGAGAATGAGAAAGATGAGGATGATCAGGATGTTGGTAAGAATGAGGATCAGAAGGATGTAGAGGATGAGAAAGCGAATAGGAGAATGAGGTTGATAGGAAGTACTATAAGGATGGGAATGATGAGAATAATGATAAGGATGAGCCTGAGTATCAATACAATAATTAGGATTATCATGAGGAGGAAGCTAAGGGATGTGGATAAAAGATGAGCATCCGGAATGAAAATCAGGAGGAAGAACATGAGGATAAGGATAAGGGAGAGTGTCAGGATGAGAAGGATAAGAATAATAAGGATGAGGATTGTGAGGATGATGATGTAAGTAAAAATGAGGATGAGTACGAGAATGTTGATGAGATTGATGATATGGACGATGATGAGATAGATGGAAAGGAGTAGAATGTAAAATAATGAGATGAATGAGATTTGTCAGGATGATGAAGATGGTGATCGAAATGAGAAAGAAGATCATGAGAATAATGATTAGTATAATGATCAGAATAATGATGAGTATGACGATGACGAAGATGATGAGGATGGAAAGGAGTTTGATGATGATGAGGATGGTTAGAATGAGAATGAGGATAGGTTAAAGAATGTATGTTTTCGCCAAGAAAGTATTAAAATACGTCTTAAAACATGCTCGAATTGTTTTTATTCCCTTTTCATTTACATTTTTGTTTTCAATAAAGAATGATCAAGGTGGCCCTTTTTATCATTTTTTTAAGATTTACAAAGAAAGGAAGTAGAAAAAATCCACTGCTTTCAGGCATACAGTAGTACAGAATGAGTTCCAAGTGTTACGCTTGAAATTGATGGTGACAGATGTCGTACAACTGATATATAATGTTCGCAACTACCTACAATGAATTCAAAAGAGAAATGGGAGATGGTTCGAGGAAGGTGACTTACTTCCTTGTTTAGCAGTGTTACACAGAATTAGAGAGAAATGGCTTGTAGTAGGAACTTGTTTCATGCCAAATATCAAACGATGAAAATCCAAAAACCATTTTAATGATCTGCTGACGTTCAAAAATACATTTGTTGGTCAAAATATTCCAATAAATTTTTTGCAATACATTGTCAGGTACTTAAGTACCATTTCGAGATTACTTCTCCTTGAGACAATATAGCATTTACTTTCACATTTTATTTATTTCGTAGGTAAAACAATTTTGGATGAAGTCTTTTTTGTCAAACATAAGAACAACAGATGATTGTCAACAACAAAGTATGACAATAACAGTTTTAGACCCATATTTGTGAGACGTTAGAAACGGTTCGTGTTTCAGAGTCAGTGGTAAAAGCAAGAGATTATGTAATCGTACGTAAAACATCATACACATCCACAACCTTTCAATAATTTGTTCTGATTCAGCCATATAACATATAAATATGGAAAGAATTTTACCGCAACTCTTCATCAGACAGAAGATTAAAAAAAATAATATACAACTATCTTTATTTTATGCCTGAATGAATATATTGGTGAATTTACAATTCATGAATACTTCTTTTACACGTAACGGTCTGTTAAATGTATTAGGAAGGCATATGGTAAGCCTTTTACGAACAACGTTCTAATCTTTTACAGGTTTTTTAGTAGTAGTAAAAACCATAAATCTTGATTCTCATACTTCTGTTATGCTTGAATTTGGTGCAGTAAATGATAACTCAGATATAATTAATCAGTTACAAAATGAAAATAGGAATTTTAGAAAGACCCTCGTTAACAGACAGTAAAGTAAAGTTTGAGATATTTTAGTGTTTTATATTATTGTAAGCTCCTCTGTTTACAGCAGTTTCAGAATCTAGAAGAAAGGCATTTCAGCTCTAACAGTTAAAATCTATAAAGAAGCCAAGAGTAAAAAATGACGGCATTGAAGATTTAATGCGCCTGCACATCTAGATGATGCGGTATAGCTTTACAAACAATAAAGTTAATAAATAAAATAAGTAAAAGAATTTTTAAAATATCTGAAAGATTTCAGATTTTATATTATGTCCAAACGGATCTTTATTTTTCTGTCAAAAATGTTTTATTCCCTAAAGTGCTGCTACTGTTCGCAATTAGTTTAAAGTTTTACAAACTGTGAAATAAACAATAAAACAAATCGCAAATTCGGGCTACTCTGGGTGCCGTCGTTTTTTTTTTTCCAGTGCAAGAAAGACACATGTATTCATGTAGATTCTCCATCCTTTATTTTCTTTAAATATGACACAAGGGTGATAATGTGTGGTGGTAATAATTTGAAAAGGGATACAACCGTTTGTAGAGATTCGAAGAAAATGCCTTTCTAAACTAATAACCCTTCTGAGCTAACGCCTCTTTGTTCTAATAAAATTATATACGCATATACCAGTAAACACTTTCACTTCAGAACTTGAATATTCAAAAGCATGCAGCCTTTTCATTAGCAATTACACTGAAAACATTGGATAGATCAACATGTTAAGTGTGATTATTTGGATTAGTGGGATTTGACTTAATATTATAATATTATGATTATTTTCCATAAGCATGGGAAAAAAGGTTTACATGTTATGGAAGTACTGCATGATTTTTAGCCCGTTCTGCAACATAGGACTAGTAAGTTACAGAGTCATGGGGAGGGATGTCTTCGTGGAGAAGTAAAATTTTTCGCAAATGCCTTAAAAATCAGGAATTGCCTGATACGCTTTATTAGGAAAAATTACTGACTCATATTCATGTCACGCATGTATGTTTACAACCTTTGTCAGGACTGAGTGTTCAGTGCATATTCTTGGAGAACATCTTCGTGAAAAGTAACTAAATCTTAAGTCTTGATTTTGAACAGGGAGCTGAATGCAGCTATGTTCTGTGGTAGAATACTGTGAATAAGTGGTAGAAGAACTACACTTCAGAGGAATTTAAAATCCTCTTTTATTAAACCACAATTATGTACAGCCACTTCCCAACTCGGGAGGGATACAGAAAATAATGACCGCCACTTGGGTCTAAACTGAACAATCAAATTTAATTTAAACTAAAGCTAAATAGAAATTAAATAGTCGTTGCTCACAGAGCTGTAAAGCGAGGTTGGCTTCTAAACTAAATGGTGCATAGCAAGATTTAACTAATAAAGACGGACTTGGAATTACTTCAATAAGTAATAACGTAACAGCGCAACGGCTTAGAATTTAAATGCTGGCTGGTCAGGCGAACGTTGAACAAAGTAACAGTGGTCTGAGACTAAAAGCTCTCTCACACTGAGAGGTTCCTACCTCTCGTTTAAGTAGAACTTGGCTCCACTTCAAATTAGCATAAAGCTGAAACGCGCGCTTATTCTAGCGGAAAGTTGAAATGAGAACAGATAGAAAAGGGCAAAATTAAAATAAAACTTTGTTAGTTTAAACTAAAACCTTACACCTTTATGTACCTTATGTTGCTCATACGATAAACCACATAAGGCATTGTTTGAGATTTTGCGCCAGGTCGAAGTATCAGTATTCAACCACTTTATCCACTCAGTCATTCGCAAGGTGAAGAGAAGCAAAGTGCTGAATTGACACACGAAACAACATTGATTAGAAAACTGATTTTACACATAAGAACGGCTGTTAGCACACATAAAATTTGAAAACACTGGAAAATATCCAAATATTTAATTTAATTATTCTTTGTTTTTAATATAAGTTTGACAACGATTTGTAAATAAATCTAAAATGGAATTCTAGGTTTTAAAACTTTTATTTTGGAAAACAGGTAAGCTGTTATTTTCATGTATTTAAAATTGTGAATATTAAAATTCCAATAATGTAATCAGTAGGATGTTATTATTATGATCTAATTTTATAATTTACATTCTGAGAACTGTTTTTGACGTTAGTTTTGAGATACTATGCGAGGAATTGGCTTTAAGGCATGTAATGCCTGTTTTAGTTATTAGTCCAAAGGGGCTTTGTCCCTGAAGGACTATTGTTTTCGTTTTGCGATTTTGCGTCGGAAACATTAAAAGTATGTATCACTTTTTAAACTGTTGCCACAAAATATTGCAGCCCGTATTATATTTAAAGAAATTAGATAATGAAGAATGTGCATAAATGTATGTATGTTTCTCGCATTGTGACAAAATGACGGTACCTAAAGCCATCCAATTTTGAACGCCGTAATCCTGCTGCGAATATAGGCATCTGGAAGCCCAGATTTGAAATTTGGAATTTGTTTTATTAACGATTTCATATTTTGTAAAACTTTAACGTATTTTCGATGAACAAACTCGAGGATTTCAAAGCGGGTAATGGCAACATTGTACAGAAAAAAACATTATTATCTGCAGCGCGTGAGACTGTGTGTAGGAAATTCTAAAGATATGCTCAGTTTAAAATTATTTTGCGATATTGTTCTTTAACTGAATTTTATGGTTTAAATGCGAAGAAAAGGATATTCAGTAAATAAAAGTAACATACAAAATGTTTAAAAAACGCCCCTTTGGACGTAATTTAAAATCTGAAACCTTTCAGATTTTTGCTTATTTTAATTATTATTTTATTGTTACTTTACTTATTTAGGGGTGACATCCCATTTTGGAAGAGTTTCTAATTTCCTACATCTGACTCGTTAGAGAATTGGGAGCTTACTAGTATTTTTAAAAGTATTTTTAATATGTTTTCCAAACTAAATTAAATACAATTTACAGTTAACAGCAAACTAACATTATAAATATTGACAGTGCATTTTCCCTAATTAATTATAAAAAAGGGAAAATAAGATAATTTCTTGTATCTTCAAAGAAATGTTTCTGTCATGAGTGCGTTTACTCTCTGGTTGCCGAATTTTTGACAGCTAATAGTGGAAAATCACACTGTATTTGGATTAACAAATCTCTGAAATATAACTTCTAAAATTGCCACAGAAAAAAAAATTTTTGTGCAGATCAGTGATATTTCATACATGATAGTATGAAACCTCTGATGCGTACATCACATGACTTCCTTGTACGCAGTATTAAATTATACGCATTTTTCCTGCCTTTCATTTAAACTTATTTCCTCTAATTTCATTAAGAGATATATATCTCATTCAATTAATTCAGTTCTCACTTTGCGACAAGGCAAAAATACAATAAATCTCAGAATATCCATATTAAAAATCGAGAGATACAGAAAAGCATAAAACGACAAATATGATAAAACAATTAAAAAAACTGTTTTTACAATTAAAATTACATATTCTACGCAAAAAGAAGCAATTCGGCCAGCGGGAATGAAGGCATATTTTTCATTGCACAAAACAGAAAGTTTACTTTTGGTCTCCCTCCGAAAAATGACACTGAAGGCGTAGAAACTGATTTAACTTATTGTGAAAGCTATGTTGAGTCAATATATGGGATAATTTAATAACTTAAATGATAATTCCAGAATGGATTAAGCATCATTAAATTTGCAATAATAAAATAAGACGTTACTTTGCTGTTGCGAAGTTTAGTTTCTCTAGATTGGCAACAAATCCACTATTCTGCTAAGTTTCAAATGTAAGCAAATATGGCTGCTATAGTAATAATGATTAGACTTAGCCGCAGTTCGACAACTTTTAAAATGTTGATAATTCTACAACTATATACGTATAACATGTAGGTTAACTAAAGGCATAAAACCCTTAACCGGAAGATTAGAACAACATAATTCAATCATTTTTAAAGCAAAAAATGTACAATTTACAAGCATATAAGAACAAAGAAACTGAGCACACTGAGCCGACTAACAGAATGGATATTTATACATGAACATATATTTATATGCTTTTGGTGCGGCCGATTCCAACCAAAATAGGAAGTGCACATCTACATGTAACAGCAATCCTATGTTCAAAATTTAACGCTCTGAGGCTGCTCTTTTCTGAGTTATGCCAGGTACATACATACGTACATACGTACACTTCGCAAAAAAAAAATGGAAGAGTTCTATATCTCCCATTCTACTGGGCCGATTGACGAAATTCAAGTTGCGCTTTTTATGTCTCAAAAGCGCGACTTCGGATATATATTAGATTTATATATAGCATTGTTCTAACATAGGTATTTTGACTTAAATTGGGGTTTTTTTCTGAAATAACATACCAATTGTTTTCCATATTTCGATTCTGCGATTCAAATTATGCCTAAATATTAAATTTTGTAAAATTTGGTGCGAAATTTACGGAGAAATTCAAAAATTTAACTTGGCGAATTTTTTTTCAGTTTTCGCCAAGAATAATTCACTTGGCGAACTTATTAATACATCGCAACCTATTTTCCTATCCCTTCCATTGTCAAGAGCGGAAAAAAAGTCACATCGCTTGAATATAATTTTTCTGCTTTCAAATAATTTTAGCAAAGTGCGTAAACCGCGTTAGATGCTATAATCGATTTCAACAAATATGCTAAATTTCAAAACGCTCCAACATATAATTTCACGTATATCTTCGAAAATTTTGAATAAAAAAGTTCTAATTTTTTTGCAGGTATACTTAGAAATACATCTACTTTAAGGTAATGATAAAAATTGTATGGGTTTTAACTTAAAAAATGCTTCCGAAAATTTATAAAAATTATTTTAAAATACAAATTTTAAAAATAAATCATAAAAAGTGGGTGGATTTTATTTAGAATAAACCTGAATTTCGAACTGTGAAAAACGGAATTAAGTAAGTGTTATAAGAAAAGAGATATTAATAAATATATATCAAATTCAATTAACACTGAGGAGCTAAAAGTTTGAGATCGAATGTTTTAAAAACTACACCTGCGATTTTTATAAAACTTGGCAGTTTGGCATAGTTTAAATCGTAGAATCGAAATATGTAAAACATTTGGCATGTCATTTCAGAAAAACTCCGGTTTTGTGTCCAAATACTTATATTAGAACAATACTATATATAACTCTAATACATATCCTAAGTCGCGCTTTCGAGACATGGAAAACGCAATTTGAATTTCGTCAATTGGCCGAGTAGAACGGGAGCTATAAATTTTTTTTTTTGTAAGTGCGTATGGACGGACGCAACAAAAAAAATCTCTTCTGAATCCATTTTAAATCAGTTTTTTTAATTCGTTTGTGAAAAAACAGTCCTTTTTCTGTCCTTACGTGCAGATCTCACGCAAAAAAATCATTAAATTGCATTCGACAGCTGTCAAAATGCATATTTTAGTTGCAAAATTATACCCGAAATTTTTCGCGATTACGATACTTCGTACAAGGAAATAATAAGTGGACCAAAGTTTAGTAAAAGTTGTCAGGACTGAATCTTCGGTGCATATTCTTGGCGAACATCTTCGTGAAGTAGTTAAAGTCCTGATCTGGAACAGGGAGCTGAATGCAGCTATGTTCTGTGGTAGAATACTGTGAATAAGTGGTAGAAGAACTACACTTCAGTGGGATTTAAAATCTTCTTTTATTAAACCACAATTATGTACAGCCACTTCCCAACTCGGGAGAAATACAGAAAATAATGACCGCCACTTGGGTCTAAACTGAACAATCAAATTTAATTTAAAGTAAAGCTAATTATAAATTACGTAGTCGTTGCTCACAGAGCTATGAACGCGAGGTTGGCTTCTAAACTAAATGGTGCGTAGCACGATTTAACTAATACGAACGCACTTAGATTTATTTCAATAAGTAATAGAGTAACAGCGCTATGGCTTAGAATTTAAATACTAGCTGGTCAGGCGAACGTCGAATAGAATAAAAGTGGTCTGAGACTAAAAGCTCTCTCACACTGAGAGGTTCCTACCTCTCGCTTAAATATAAATTTGGCTCCACTTCAAATTAGCTTAAAGCTGAAACGCGCGCTTATTCTAACGGGAAGTTGAAATGAGAAGAGATAGAAAAAGTCAAATTAAAATAAAACTTTGTTAGTTTAAACTAAAATCTTACAAAGTTTTTTGCTAAAAATAAAAGCATGGTTGCATGAATAAGTTTTTTCCCGATACGTACTTCTTAAATTCCTGTAAGCCATACTTGCTAAGTATTTCTAAAAAGAGTATTCTAAAAAACTAAAGTATTTCTAAAATAAGTATTTCTAAAAAACTTTTAAATTCTACATTCTTGATTAAAAGATCAATGCTGATTTGTTGTTTTTCAAGCAAAGTAACGATGTTTGGCGTGATATATCAACATAATTACAAATGACTCATAATTACTCGTGTTTACGATCCCAGAATCGTTCGCATTTAGGCTTCTAAAGAACTTGAGTGATGTATTTCCGATTAGAAAAGGCACAAATTTAGAGAAATTAGTTAATAATGGCAACGGATGTGGAAAATGAAGTTCACGAGAGGATTTTTACCGTTTCTCTTCCAGAGTCGATCGATGATTCGCTTTTTTGTTCGTCTGTTACTAGTTAATAAAACGCAATCAATCACTTTTCAAGAGCAGGGGGAGGCACAAGTAATGACGTTAATCGGATTAGTGGGAATAATTCGAAGAAAGCAGCTGGTTTTGGAAGTTATTAAGTTATATTTTGTTTTTCACAAAATGGTGCGTCGAGGTCAAAGTTTAGTAGCGCTGAAGCCGCAAATTTTCTTAAATACGCAGCTTGATTTTTGTTCTTCTTTTGTTATTTTGCGTCTAACTCAGGCGCCTCATGGGGAAAAGAGTTGTAATATTTTGAAATTTTAATTTGCATTTTATTTTATTATTCCCTTTCTGAAAACACAACCGATGTTTTGAGTTTTGATTGGATTTTAGTGATTTAATCACTTTTTAATATCATATAAGAAATTTTAGATTTCATTAACTTAGAGGCTCAATTTCTGTGAGTTTTAATTTTAAAATCAGTATTACTTCTAGTGAACTGAATGAAACTGTAGTACCTAGAGAAAAATTAGGTATGATTAAAATTGAGATTTTATTTGGTTTTATGTTCCACATTCTGTTTACTTTCCTGTAAATGCATCAGATGCGTTGTTTTATTCATTGAATTTCAATAATTTAGTGATTGCATTTACAGTCCGTTGAAAAAAGGATTGTAATAAACTTCTTTAAAAATTCTTTAAATTTTATTTTCAAATTCGGAGCATTCTATTTCTAGTCAAATTTTAACCTGATATTGCTACTGACCCTGAGGAAGAGATACCTGTATTTCATGGGAAACTGAAATGGGTCTCCCTTCTTCGTGAAGCAGAAGATTTTTTGAAGAAAATGCTTCCCAATACTTTAGTAAAAGCTGTTAATTAAATTGGATACGGAAACTTCATTGTAATATAAATTTAACGGAACCTGTCATTTGAAATAATCAGCTTTAAAATTATAATTTTAACCGAACTTTTAACAAATTGCTCTTTTGTTCGAATATGGAAAAGCATACGAAGATCCTCTAATATACTTCCAGAAGTCAAATTACTGATAAAACAGAAAATTTATAGGGTTCAAATCATCCGTGTGTATGTTTGTCTTTAACTTATGTGTTGTTAAAAAGTGAAGATTTGTTTTGCTGCTTAAAGAAGAGAGATCTACATTCATTTCTCTGAAAATGCAAAAGGTTTCAAGCTACGTAATTTATGTTATTAACAATGTTCGGAATAGCGTTTAACCGAAATGCTATTCCGAACATATCTGGCATGTAAACTTTTCTGGGAGGTAGGAAAAATTTCTGGAAGTAAAAAATTCGAACATTTATCATTAAATTGAAAATGAAGTGCATTACTATATAAACTAGTGAATTGCCCAACCTTTATTTCTAGGCCACTTTGTTTACAGCAAAAGTATTTGAAATAACTTATTTTTAAATAGCAAAACTGTATTTCCATCCTTCCTAGCATACCAACATGCTACTACTTGCTTTTTGAATAATTTGTTTCAAATTTTAAAATAATAGATTTACGAAGACATCTACTATACCAAGAGAAAGAAAATTATCAGGAACACAAACTTCAAAAATAAGCATAATTACAACCTAATTGCCTTTCAAATCCATTCGAACGTTTATGCTTTAAAATTTTTCATAGAGCGATAAAAATTATCTCAATTACCAAAAATATTCGTTCTAAAGAAATATGAGTGAGCAGAACACGCGTATAGCAGAGAAATGATGTTAAAATTATACCTAAAATAGTAATGGAGATTTTTCACGGGATAAGGAAAATTATCTAATTAAAAGAAGGTGACAGAAGATAGTTTAAATCCCGTTCTCTTATGTCTGAGTTTGTTAATAAGGCTGCATAAATTTGACTAAAAGATTAACGTGATTTTTGAAATGCCAGACTCGGAAAATATTCTTGCAAATTGTTTTATTTTGTTCAAACGAACGTTTAGAATGTTATGATTCGTTCTAGCTCAATTAATATGAGACTGCAAATTGGAGTTAGGAAGCAGTCTCGAGAAAACAGTTGATTATTATTTCTGAAATAAATAAAGGCGCAGTAATTTTTTATCAAAGAGATTATCTATAGAAGTCTTACTTTCTTTCTCAAAAAATAAAGTCATGTGCAGGGAGCTAAATTTTGAAGAAATTATGAATCTAAACAGCCAAAGTATGCATCTCATGGGAGTAGGATTAAATATTGTATAAGCATAATATTCATGCGATAAATGCAAATTTATAGTATTTTTATATTGTTCTCCATTAATACACAAAATTATAAAACTTAACAGGAATTATTATATCAGAGTTGGAGAATCATTAAAATTCTAGTCTTAGTGCTATATCTGAAAGATATTTATTCATGGTATATTATTTTTGTTCTGTTTGGCAACTACTACACTTTGCTTTCGTTTTCGAAGTATTTGGAATAAAATAGATATAAGAAACGTGTAAATAATATATATTTTAATATGTATGTAGTGTTACGTATTTCATATATATTTGGCTACTTATTTAGAATTGTAATTAAAATTGCTTTATTTTCCCGTGCAACGCAGACGATTTTTGAAGAGAAAGCTACGTCGGAAAAATAAAAATAAAAGAGCTCGTGCATTTAATATTTAGTAAATAAATATCTCGTAATTACTGTTGCCATCCAGAAAAATCGAGATGGTTCTAATGATAATTAAAAAGCTTATAAAATCCGAATTGAAACACCTCATCTCAGTTATTGTAGTTGCAGCTGTTTAAAGCAAATTGATGTTTGTTTACTTAATGCTGTGACTGATTGTTGAGAATTCGCTGTGAGATTGGATTAACTTTATCTGTTTTGAAGTGAATTCTGTTTAACGTTTGAGATAATGCGATATTGTACTAATATCTCTGAAGAAATATTTCAGCATTTTGATTTGTTTCTTGTGAAAAGAATAAACTTTTGTTAACTTTTCAACGACTTGTGCATTCAATATATAACGCAACAGTATATGTAATATATTTTTAAATATAGAACAAAATGCTGAAAACTTCTTATTAAGCAACCAGGAAAAGGAATTTTTTTCTAAGTAAATACACAATGCAAGGTATTAAGGGTCATATTTTATTGCACTAGCAATGTAAATATTTTGAGCTATAAATATAACATATAAATATTTTATATAAGTTAATGGAATTTTAGCAATAATTGCACAAAATAAAAAACTTATCGATTAGTATAATTATTATTAAGATTTCTGATGTGCATAATAATCTCTCAGTTATATTCTGAAATTAAATTAAAGGATTACTTCTGTAGCAATGACAACAGCTTTTATACTTAGCAATTTTCAAACACGCTTGGGCGCTTAAGCCGCCAATACCGTGACAAACAAGGTTTACATAGGAACTGGTATTCGAAAATGCAAACGGCGACCGCTAGAAGGCAGAGAGCTCGTAAGCGTAGAGGGGAAGAAAAAAAGGATGTCGAAAGAGTTATTAATATAACATTTATTAAAGAACATGGTTAAATCATAAAAGATGTTCAAAATTCCTTTCATTCGCCAAATTCCATGCTTAACTACGTCGACGCACGGATTCAGGGACCCGTTAAAAATGAACAGACAAGTCACAGACATGTGCCGCCGCATACGCGATACTGACGAGGTCCATCTCCGATGTTACGGTCATCTCGTACAACATGGACTTCATGTATCCTCACAGCCATAAATTCAGGAAAGCCAGGTCGGGACATAGCGGTGGCCATGCGACTGGTCCGCCTCTGCCAATCCAAGGATCAAAATGTGTTCTACCGAGGTATTCTCACATAGTGCTGCTAAAATGTACATACGCTTCAACATGCTGAAACCACATGCTTCGGCGTGTAGCTCCTGGAACATCAACCATCAGATCTGGCAACACTCTTTTCGCAAAACGTCCGTAAAGAACTGAGTTAGTAAATCCTTTCATCCTTCTCCTGCAATGTCCTCGCCTGAAATGATCACACTTCTCACTTTCCCATAAGCTTGCAGACATTGCCCTCTAGCGGTCGCCGTTCGCATTTTCGGCCACAAGTTCCTACGTAAATTATGTTTTTCATGGTATGACAGAATAGCATTTTACGTTTGGCAACGTTTTTTCGAGATAACCTTTATTTAGTTATATACATCGTCATTTCATCTATACAATATATCGTCATTTATATATCGTGAAATATATATTGTCTATTGTCATAATTGCATATATATATATATATATATATGTATGTATATATAT
>KK116251.1:1133658-1155748 GCA_000611955.2 Stegodyphus mimosarum | reverse complement strand
TTTAACAGAAATTTATTACAGATGAATAGAAGAATTATTTTAGTGCCTAGGTTTATGAGAATTATTTTTCTAGAATCAATCCTGGAATTTAGAAGGAACAATTTCTCTAAAATGGGGACTAGAAATTTTCTAGCATGTCTTGGGATTTTCTCTTAAACCAACTGCTATTCATAGATAATAAATACATTCTGTAAAACTACTTAGATCATGTTATCTTCTGCAATTCAAATCAGACTTTTCTGCCGAACATTGTAAATTTTTGTAAATGTTTGTGTTTATTTGTCTATAATTTTTAAGATTATTTCTTTCTTTTAATTATTTATTTAGTATATTTTGCATAATGATTTTAATGTGTGTTTTTGTTTAGTTGAATTTGTCACCGCTTATTGTTTATGTAAGAATTAATTTCATTTTTATGTCGTAGCTCTTTTAATTTGGAATCGATAGGTATTGAATTGTAAAGATAACTCAATTAGAAGCAGATATGGTGACAAAAAACCCTCTTATCGTGTGTGATAGAGATATTTGGCAATTTTTTGCCAACTTGGCGGCATTCAAAATGTTTGCGGAAGACGTATTTCTGTAGCTCTAAACGTGCGCTTTTTGGAAGCTTCAACAATTGCTTACCCTTTCTCTCGAAAAGATATACATAGTGGTTGCGCTGAACCTGCAATAGGTTCAATTAGTTGAATAGCTCATTTCAAAATCGGGAAATTTATTGAACGTATGCTCAGTGATTACTGTTTTCGATTTTGCTCTGTTAGAGATTTTGATGATGTGCATCATTCATTGCATATTAAGTGGACTTTGTCTTATTTCTGTATCCTCTTTGGGATAATTATAGCGGCCTATTTTGATACTTGAGTGTTATTTACTTCAATAAAGTTTCACTTTCTACTTGTTCATCTGGTGCAATTATTAAAGAAATTTATACGAAACCGTGGAACAACATGAAGCGGGAAACAGCATACAGGATGTTTTCTGCTGTCTGTCTTTTCTTGAGCAAACTAAATTTTTCTTTGGATTTGTTTGGTTTGCCATAAAAGATACTAATGTAGGTCCCCTACAAATTACGTACTTTGAAATTTCTTAAATCGAGGATTTCGGTATTACTATTTTTTCGAGCGAATTTGGTAACATTATTATATAAAGATTAATAATATTTACTTGCACTATTAAGGAAAACATGAAATCTATCTGAAATCTAATCACTATTAAGGAAAACATGATCTTTGTACCAGATCTCTACTAAGGAAGTTTTTCTTAATTATATGTTGATTGTCTTTCAAACTGTTGCTTATGTCAATGCTTTTTATGTAACCTTTTTCTACGCAACTGTCAGCTTTTTTCTTCTTTTTTGTTTTTACTACAAACTCCCTCTTTCACATTTAACACACTACCTTTACTTTTTTCAGCCTGATATATTATAAGATTATTATTTAAATTAACCATTTATTTTATAATTTCAGCCTTTATCGTAATTTCTTCTTTCCATTACCTCACCAGAATGTAAATGAGGGTAAAGGTTATTTAAGCTGATGTTTTTTGGATCGTAAAACAGAGCGTGTGTCTGTCTCTCGGGGGCACGTTACGTAGTTATTGCCAAAAGTTATTGCTGATAAATTTGTAATTACTCTGCTTTGCATTATTGTTGCCGACATTTAAATCTGATATGTCGTTTAGAGCTGTGGGCCAGTTTAGATTTTAAATTTAATTGCGTAGTCTGACTATTAGTTCTACGTTTTAAATTTGAAGCTGTCTGTAATTTCAGTTGCCTCGCCACAAGCTGTGGTTGATTCTGCTATCTTGAGCACCTTCATTTATGGTCTAAATAAAATAAATAAATAAAAAGGTTTGTCTAAACCTTTTCTAGCATCTGTAGTTACTTCAAACAAAGCGATAATTCATTTTACGTCTGTTCGTGTTTGGACTATTTAGCGCCGCCATTTTAAGTAAAAACCCTACAATATCAATTGCGCTAACATTTAGTGTGATTTGCTGGGTTCTTACTCCGTTGAAGTAATTAATCTGTGTTTAAACCCGAAATACGAACCCTCAGACATGATATCAAGCATGCCAAGGCAGTGTAAAAGATAATATCAGTTTCATAAAAGAAACGCTGTTAATGAAATTGCAAATTAAGGTCCATAATATAGCATGATATGAATGAGAAGCATTGTACTGACATAATATTTATATTTGATCGCTTTGTGGCAGGAATCAAATGCCAAATTCTCTTTCGCAAATAACGCATAATTTACAATAATCAGTGCAAATACTTTGAACTATTTTACATCAATGGAGATGTTTAAACATTTGTATTTCACTTACGATTCGATCGAATTGTCACTCTATCTAAGAAGCCAGCCCTTTCAGTCATTAAATGACTTAATCCTAGATGCGACTACCATTTATTAGTTGACATTCTACATCAGCCGCTGATGGCAAACGAGTTATTTATAACTTCTCCTGTCCTTTTCCTCACCAAAATCTAAATGAGTTAGGTAGCACACTACTCTCCAAAAGTTAAGGATCAGCATGTTTTTCAAAGCTCATCATTACAAAATTGTCAGTAATGTTTAAATTCACAGTTCATATGCATAACAGTAACGAAATTTCAGAAAATATATGCAAAAACAACAGCTACCACTTTTATTTTGCAGAAATGAATGCTTATATAGGAGTTGAAGAAAATGCAAAAATTGTAATTTTTGCTCACGAGTGTTGATTATCAGTTGTTATTACAGTTTCGTAGACAATATCCAAGAGAGTCTATCAATGTCCATGAAAAGTCGTTTGCCGATTCGTTGAGGGGGCTGGCGAACGGGTCACAAAATGGGGATGTCACAAACTGATTCTGCTATACGTCTCAATATCCCTCGTAGTGTGATTCACCGACTATGTAATCAGTTTGAATCTGATGATTATGTGTTTAAAAGACATACACGTTAACCTGGAGTTACAACACCTGCGAGAGACCGCTATTTTGCTCTTTCGGCCCAAAGGAGGAGTAAAATTACTATGCCTCAGCTCATGGCAGATCATTTAGTGGCAACAGGAACAAGAATCTCAGCTACTACAGAGCGCACACTCTTGTACAATACAGGTCTGTATGCAAGACGATTAGTTGTTTGTGTCCCCTTGACCCGAGGACATAGAGGTGTCCGTTTATGTTGGAGAACACATATCCTGGACTAGTCAACAATGGGCGTCTGTTCTCTTCATAGAAGAGTCCAAGTTCACATTGGAGAGTGATTCAGGTCGTCAGCTGATCTGGAGAGAACAACGCACCAGATACAACCAACGCCACATTGTGGAAAAAAACAATTACAGAGGTGGTGGAAGAATGGTTTAGGTTGGGATCTCTCTCGATAGTCACGCTGACCTGCATGTGTTCCATGGAGGAACTTTGACCGATGTCATATACCGAGAAGAGATCCCTGATCAATATATCCGCCCATATGTCGCTGCTATTGTCCCGAATTTCTTCTGGTGATGAATACACGATCGCACCGAGCTCGGGTTGCTGAACAATATCTTGAGGGTCATGGTATGGAGTGGGTGAAATGTCCAACTCAACCCCCAAACCTGAAGCCCATAGAGCGTCTTTGACACTACCTTGGGAGACAGGTTGTTGCTTTAATTCTTTGAGGGGCAGGAAAAGACAATTAACGTTTTCAGCAAAACTCTTGTTTTATTTACTATACCAGATGTTACAATGAAATTATTTGTGACAATTACACAAATTTTGTCCAAGACGCATGAAACAATGACCACGTCTGGTGGTTAGTGTCAGTTACCACCTCCCACAGAACACATCCCTACAAATCAGTCTCTATGGTATTCATGGAAACAGTTTTTCTTTTTCAAGCAGAGTGCAACTTTGCTGCATTCCCACACTATTTTCACAGGCGTTTTCTCGGTCCTGCAGAGTGCACATCGTCGTGGTGTTGTCTTTGAGCGCTGATGCTTATTTTCTTGAAGATGAATCATTGCATCAACTACTGGCTTATGTTTCTTGATTGCCAACTAGTGAGCTACAAGGGAACTTCAGAAACGGTCACTCTTGAAAACCACTCACACGAGTGAGTACGACGTTCAATAGAAAAGGTAGTTACTATAGGTAACTGCCCTTCAAAGAGTTAAGTCCTCCTCCAAGATCGTTAGATGAGCTTGAATAAGGATTACTCCGTATCTGGTCGTTTCTTCCCATTTCACTGACCGACACCTTGATTGACAACATGGAATGTCGCTGCCGCCAATGTATTGCAGCTAGAGGCGGACATATTCCTTATTAGTACCCATTTTTGCAATGTAACCACCCCATTTTTTCTCAAAAACTTGTAATATACTATTTCTTTTTTGGCAGAGAAACCAGTTGGTTTCTCTGCCAAGAGTGCAAGTTTTTGTTGTAATTCATGTTTGTGTTGAACTTTAGAAACATTCTATGTCGCATCATTAAAGAACTGTTTAGTGAACATGTCCTTTAAATTTCTTGTTTCTATGCTGCATCATTCTCAAATTAGATATAAAAAACATGCTGTTCCTTAACTTTTGGGGGGCAGTGTAATTAAACTGAGAGTTTTGGATTGTCAGAGAGCATGTTTCTGGCCTTCACGTGCACACTACGTTTAGTTTCTTCCAGCTCTGATGAGCTTTCATTATTTGGCTTTGCATTATATCGCTGCCGACACTTGAATTTGATATGCTGGTAGAGTTACTGAGCCATCTTGTAGTATATTTAAATAGTGCTTTCTTTGACTACTGTTTCCAGTTTAAATTAAATTTGACTGTTCGTTTAGTTCATCAAGAGTTGTAGCTGGTTTGGTTAGCACACGAAAGTGCATTTATGTTCTAAACTCCGTTTGAATAAAAAAGTTGTTAAAACATTCCCCCGACTTGTAGTTATTTCAGACATAGCGATAATACGCTTCACATCTGTTAAGGGTTGTTAAACTTGTAGAGTCTTGTTCTTTTGGGAACTCAAACAGGTAACGATGAACTTAAAAGAGAATGTAGTAAAGTTTGCCTAACGGCTCACCGATAATTTAATGCGCAGGAAGGCTCTGACTCGTAGAAGTCAGCGAAAACAAGCCTAATATCTAAAAGCACTCAACGCCACAGAATCTAATCAGTAGTAATTCAAAATATCAACGTGACCTTCAAGCAGGCATAACACGCTCTAAAAACACCTTCGAAAACCTTCCTTTAAATACTACTTATTTCTGCCTCATTTGAATAAACGCGCTAGCTTATAAACGTTCTGGCAGGAAAGCGTGAGTAAAAGTGAGACCGAAAAAAGTAGTTTTAACTAAAAATTAACTGTTAATTAAAATAAATCTCCACAAACTAATTAACGTTTACCAAATCACGTAAAACCCTATAAATATCTATAATGATGTTACAAATCATCATGAATGTATCAAATTGGCTTAACCGTGTTTAACTTACTAGGAAGTGTTTATTGCTTTCAAAAGTAGGCTTTTTGTTAACTAACACTATTCAAATGTGGAACCTTTTATATCATTGCAAATTACAGTACTCTAGAATTAGGCTATTTGCCAGTTAGTGTGAAAAGTAAAGCAATATTTGCCTCGTAATGGGGTAATAAAATGCATGTTAGCGTAACGTAAATTCAGCATCACCTCACTAAAGATTCCGATTAAGATGCTTATGGCATCAATAATGATAACAATAACAAAGGTTTATTCTTATAAAGATATAAACTCATTCCTTTTAATTCTAAATTTTGTTAAGAAATATTTTACTGATGAAATTTTTGTTGTTCTACATTTAACCATTTCGCCCCGACTGTCACATATACGTGCCAGCAAGAAACGCACTCATTTCCTAGCCGACACGCTGGCTTGCCAGAGCGTTTTCTCGTTCATCCCCGGCCGTCACGCATTTGTGCCAGTGTCCTCGAACGTTTTAAAAACTATAACTTTTGGCACAAGATGGCATTGCATGTCCACATGGTTTTAGATACATATGTATTTGACCTTCTACTCAAACTGAAAGTAGCATGATTCATATGGTATGAGTAACCATATGATTCATAGTCCATAGGGTTTCAGATACATGTAGATGTCCATTTAAATACTCTACAGAACATTATTAAACAACGCGCTGATATTTCGGTAATTTCATGGATTTAGGCTTAATAAGCAAAAAAAAAAAAAAAAACCATCCGGACCTGGTCAGACAATCATGAAAAAGACTTCCGCCATCAGCGGTAAGCGCACATTTACGCTTCCTGTCGCGAAAGGATTAAGTATGGCAAACTATTTCGGAATAATTTAGCTAAAATATTTTCTAACCCCAATGGAATTAAAAGCAATAAATTCAAAGTAAGTTAAGAATTAAAAGTAATTAATAAGTAAAGAGGAAAGGTAGCTTAAATTCAAGCCGTATTTCGTAAAAAAAGAAAATTTATTTTTACGTAATTTCAAAGTGTATAAAAAAATATTTCTTTTCTTGCAAAACTAAAAAATAGCCAACGAAACGTATGAGTTTTTAAACTGCCGGGATTGAAAGAGGAATCTCCCTATTTATTATTCCATAAATGCTTATAAATTTATAGTTTCCAAACTTGAGGTAGAAAAACAACTAGCTCGCAAAGAAACTTCTGCAAGAATATTCTGTTCCAAACAAATTCTCGTATCGAAAAAGGTAAAACAAATAACTCATGAATTATGTCAATAGAAGGGCACAAGCCAGTAAACTGAATTACAGATTATAATAAACGTCTGGTGAGTGTCTGTAAAAAGTGCATTGAAGCGTCTGTCCCTCTTCTGCCCTTCCGTTCAAAAAATGTTTTTTCAGTTTAACAGAACTTGTTGGAGAAGGAACATAAACTCATTCTCAGAACCAGGAAAGGAAAGAAATAAGAGTCATTAATTTGTTTTATGTATAAACGAAAAACTGATTCCTTGAGAAAATAACTATTCCATTTGTTTTCAGACCTACATTCCAGATAAATCACCAGCATTAACCTGAAATGACGCAAGCATTAAAAATAGGCTTTTTTAAATTGAATCATATAGGGCTTAGAGAATTTGCAAAACACTTCCTGAGGGTCAGTGTGTTATAATTTATGTGTACGGTGATAAATTAAATTTGGATTAAGTGATTAAAGAATATGAATCAAAATGAATGTGACCGCAATAACCCGTAAATACTTGAGAGACCCGTGATGATAAAATGTGTGATCTAGAAAAAATGCAAATAAAATAACTTACCCCAAAGACAACAGATACTACCGAATCAAATTGGATTTATTAATTATCTTGGTTGCTGAAATAATTATTGAAAAAATAAAATCATATGCCAGATAAATTACATCTCAGAATTAGAAGAAGAGCATGAGTGACGCGAAGAGTATGTCAGACATATTATCATCTCGGAATCAGAAGAATAGCACGAATGATGCATCATTTATGATTTGAAGAACTAGAACGAAATATGACCATCTTTTTACATCAACGCGAACCAAGTCTCTTCACAAAGAAATGTTCATAATTTAGATTGCAGATATTCAGAGTCCTTGAAAGAGCACGATATAAAAGGAGTTACTATGATTGTGAAAATCCGACGATCTTAAAAACACGTGCACGTATGTGTCTACACACAAGAATAAGTGGAAAGAAACGATTCTTCAGAATGACGTCTAGTTAATGAAAGCACCAAATATATCGAATCTTCTTCAAGTCATGTCATTCAAGAAAAAATTAATCTTCATGTACTTGTGTAAAGCATGGAACTCAAAAAAAAAATGGCGAAGTCACGAAAAAGGTAAAATTAACATCTCGGCTAGGTGAGGACAGCCCAACTAGGGGCGTCTTACCTCTACGAAAGCCAGCAGCAGAAGAGGGAGAAAACCGGTCTTCACCTTCAAATTCGCCTTGTCATCAAGCTTCGGTTGCAGTTAGAATCTCACGCTACATATGTGGAGGCTTGCCTGCACACAGTGATGTAATAGTTCCTTTGTTTACTAAATCTCAACGCGAAAGCATATGATGGCCATCCGCTCAAGAAGAGAAATACCGTGGTGGAAAACTGTTTGAACGAATCTGGCTTATATACACGTAAAATAATCTGTATAACAAAGCGATAAAATATAATCTATGGAATAAAATGGTAAGTTTGCCATCGGTCATCGGTAAACCTTTGTGTTGCCACTCTGCAAAGACTAAGAACGCACTTTTTACATATCATTTCTAATTAAGAAACGCAGCATTATAAAAGAAATGTGTTATCACTCTCAATGTATTTTTCTTTAAAATTTAGCAAACAAACGCAACAATTTAAAAGAAATGGGAGGCCACTACGCAATATAAAATATTTTTATCTTCCAGGGCACAATATTTTATCATTGAGGAACGCGTATGATATTTAACTTTTCTTTGACATTTATTCTGTTATTAATTAGCAAGTTAAGCGATTTAAAAACAATAAAGGTAAATTCAGCTTAATTATTATTAATTACTAATTGGATCCATGAAATTATACTAGATGGATTCATTAAAATTTCCTACGCATATAAACAAGAATCTCTTTTTTTTTGTCCAAAATGGGCTTTCTCCCTAAAGGACTATTGTTTTAGCTTTTGCGTCGGTTGACTCTAAATGTCCGTTTCACTTTACGAATTGTTGCCACTAAATATTATCGCCCTGTATTATATTTCAAAAATTAAATTATGAAGAATCTGCATAAATGTATGTATGTTTCTCGCATCGTGGTAGAACAACGCTACCTAGAGCCATCCAGTTTTGAATGGCGTAATCCTACTGCGAATATGGGCATCTGGAAGCCTAAATTTGAAATTTCGAATTTGTTTTATTGTTGATTTCCTGTTTTGTAAAATTTTAACGAATTTGTGATTAACACACTCCAAGATTTCAAAATGAGCAATGGCAACGTTGTATAGAAAAAAAATTTTATTTCCAGCGCGTGAGATTGTAGGAAACTCTAAAGATATGCTCAATTTAAAATTATTTTGCGATATTTGTCTTGATGATTTAAGTGCGAAGAACATGATATTTAATAAATAAAGCACAAACTCTTTAAAAAACGCTCCTTTGAACGTAATTTAAAATCTTTCGTTTTGCGATTTTGCGTTGAATCACTACAAACGGCTGTATCACTTTTCAAATTGTTGCCACCAAACGTAATCGCCCTGAATTATATTTAAAGAAATTAAATAATGAAGAATCTGCATAAATGTATGTATATTTATACAAATGTGATAGCACAACGGTACCTAGAGCCATCCAATTTTGAATGACGTACGTTTCCACCCGAATATGCGCATCTGGAAGCCCAAATTTGGAATTTGTTTTTATTATCTATTTCATATTTTATGAAACTTAAACGAATTTTTGATGAACAAACTCAACGATTTAAAAGCGAGCAATTGCGTGCGTGCGTGTGCGTGTGTGCGTTTGAGTGTGTGTGTGTGTGTGCGTTTGAGTGTGTGTGTGTGTGTGTGTGTGTGTGTGCGCGCGCGTGTGTGTGTGTGTGTGTGTGTGTGCGCGTGTGTGTGTGCGTGTGCGTGTGTGTGTGCGTGTGCGTGCGTGCGTGCGTGTCTGTGTACTGCATGCAAATCTACAGTTTTATTTCGATCTTGATGAAATTTGGCACACCTCACTTTTATACAAGATGAAGGTGACTGTCTACATACGATTTCGAAAAACACAACCACACGAGGTCCCCATTTAGGGTCTTTATGTTGGAACGTTGCCCTGACGTCATCCATCCTAGGATCCTGTTGCTGTTGTTTAGTTTCTGCTGTCAGTGGAAGTGGTACATTCTAAGCAAAGAATTTATAATTGTTTTTCAACGATTAATAAACATTAGTATTTGTACACAGTATAAATTTTGAAATCAAGTCACTCATCTTAGATCCGGGTCACCGTTAATGCATTCCTTCTAGATAATCAGTTCCTATTAGAATCCTCAGATCGCTCCCTGTTCGTTTACTCTTTAGAACAGTGTAAAACGTTTAAATCAGAATTCAAGTGAGCTGTCATATCAGAGTTTTCTGGATAGTTAGAAAACGGGGAAGAAATCGGCCAATGTGAATGATGATTTTCCGTAAGCTGATTTAAAAAAAAAGACATAATTGAAAACAAAGCAACAACCAGTTCTTACTACTGAAACTGGCATTTTGCCACTGTTTTAATTCTACATTGTTTTATAGCTTATTCTAGCTTGGAAAAATTTTGTACAATTCACCTTGAACTAAAATAACAATATAAAGAACTAAGTTAAAAAAGGTAATTTCTAGTATTTAAAAAGCCTAATACTTGCTCTAAAGCTGCTAAGTAATAAAATAAAAATTTATTTGTTAAAAGAATTTTTTTAGATTTAGACATTTTTTAGGTTAAAGTGTTTATCTTTTTTTTAAAGAATAATTAGGTCAAAAGTAATAAGGACAAACATAACAAATTCAAGTGCTTATGAAGCTTAATTTAAAAATTTATTAATTTTACAAAATGAAACTATTTTACTAGAAAAAGATTATATAGAATACATATAGAGAGCTAGATAGACAGATATACTCAAAACAACTATATCATGTATTTTATACACTTTAGTATACACTTAGAACAAACCAAAGATAATTTTAGTCCCAATATTTAAGGGGAACAATTCATCCTGAAGCAAACTGCGGCGTAGAGATGAGAAATCTTGTGGAAAATAATTTAAAGGTCGTTTTGTTCAATGATGTTCATGCTCATGACGTGTATGGCAAAACTGAATCGCTCAGTGGGAAGAAAAAATTTTTTCAAGCATTATATTGTCTAAAAGTGAATAATGGTTTTTTTCTTTAGGAGTTAATATGTTATATGCAGTATAAGTAAAACGTGAAATGTATATCATTAAAGCGGAAATTAAAAGAAATCAAAACTTAAAAATTGTGTTGCCTAGCTTTTTTTTAGTACTAAGCACATTTTGTACGTTATCATACAAATAGCCAACATATTCAATAATGCTGAAGTATGAATACAGAGTGCAAAAAAAATGTTTTGTTTAATTGATTATTAATGAATCTTCTAAATACAGTGGCTCCCAAAAGCGTTCGTACACTTATGATTTGCACTGAAATAGGGCTCTATCCATTCATTAAAAGTAAACTTTCTGAATGAGATTTTAATAATAAGATCTATAACCTATTCGTAACAAAATTACATGAAATATTTTTTAAATAATGCGAAACTTTATTTTTAAGAAATTAATAATAAAAAAATGACAAACATTTTATCTCACAAAAGTCTTCGTACACTGAAATATTTTTGGATAAAATCAAGATTAGAATGATCGCTTGCGGCTCTTTTTAATTTTTGCATTATGGGGGCATTTAAAAAATCGTTTACTTTAAATTTTTATTGTTTACTTCATAATACTCTATTTATTATTGAAAAATGGGTCGCAGTCGCAAAGAAATTACAAACAACATTCGAAAATTGATAATTTTTCACCATAGTAGTGGTACATCAATTCTAAATATCGCTAAATTAGTTAATTTATCCCATTTCACAGCGCAGTATGTGATAAAACGCTTCAAAGAAGAAAATCGGATTGAAAACAAGGTTGCAGTATGTGATAAAACGCTTTAAAGAAGAAAATCGGATTGACCGAGAAAGTTAACTAAACGTGATGACAGATTTATTATTAGAAAATTCCTGAAAAACCCACGTTTGAGTGCTGCAAAAGTTTCTGCAGAATTTAATGCAAATTTTTCTACTTCAATTTAACTTGAAACTGTTCGACGAGTTCTCAGAGAAGCTGGATTACATGGGCGTTCTGCCTGCAAAAATGTTTTTGTTAGTGAGAAAAACAGAAAGCTTCGGCTTTCATTCGCAAAATCAATGACAAATACACCCAAAACGTACTGGAATAATGTCCTATTTACTGACAAAAGAAAATTTAACATTTTTGATTCCGATGGTCGAATAACTGCACGGAAAAGAAAAAATGAGAAACTTCATTCTAAGAACTTAGTTGGAAGAGTTAAGCATGGTGGTGGAGGTGTTCTTGTGTGGGGTTCATGGTATCATCGGGACTAGATCATTTGGTATTTATGGATGGCATAATGAATCATTCTCCTTATTTAAATATTGAAAGAGACAATTTAAAATTATCAGCCCAAAATTTGGGTATTGGAAACAACTTTATTTTTAATTATGATAACGATTCTAAGCATACAGCTCTCAACGTTCGCCCGTGGTGTCTCTATAGTTGTCCACAGGTTTTGAAAACACCACCTCAGTCGCAAATTTAAACCCCATAGAACACATTTGGAAAGAACTGGAGGTTAGAGTACAAAAACACGACACCAAAACGAAAAGCTAGCTCAAAGCAGTCATGATGGAAGAATGGATGAACATTGATACAGAAATTACAAAACAACTAGTAAAATCTATTCCCAGACGTTTAAAAGCTGTTGTAGAAGCTAAAGGTTATCCTACTAAATATTAATTTAACGAAAAAATGAAAATATTTACTAATACGTCAAGATGTTTTTAAGTGTACGAAGACTTTTGGATAAAATGTTTAAAATGTTTGTCATTTTTTGATTATTAATTTCTTAAAAATAAAGTTTCGCTATATTTTAAAAATATTTCATGTAATTTTGTTACGAATAGGTTATAGATCTTATTATTAAAATCTCATTCAGAAAATTTACTTTTAATTAATAGATAGAGCCCTATTTCAATGAAAATAAGTGTACGAACACTTTTGGGAGCCACTGTATATGAAAAATTCTTAGCTATTATCGTCTGAAACTTTGGATGCGTTTTCTGGATATAATAATTTTTTTACAGTGTTATCGTAATGAATTTTAAGCTTTTTTTTGCAGCATTCTATTTTCAACAAAATAATTCTAGCTATCTCCATTTTGCAGCATTTAATTTTTCTAATTAATGCTTTTATTATTATTGTGATAGTTGTCTTCACAGGGCTCTTATTTAAGGGACACCCCGCCCTCTGCATTATTTGGCGAACAATGAGAAACTAATTAGCCTCATTTCTGACAACGACAATAAGTGGCAAATTAGAAATTTATTCACAAACTATAACTGCAGTAACTTAGAAAGTGTACGTCAGACTCATTAGCGCTGATACCTTATTCACTTGAGTTTAACGAACCATACGAAAATAAATCTGGAAGATAAGTTTGTTTTTAAGAATTTTTGATGTTCTTTAATACGTAAATTTGATTGAATCGAAGGTATCTATTCAAGCAAATTTTATTTAGAAATTTTAACTTTAAAGAAAATTTAACGAAACACTTACAAAATATTGGACCTTTAGGTTAGGCTACGTTACCTTATCCCTGTCATGCACCCAGTTTGGAAAGCATCGTCAATAATCAAAAAATAGAACCAATCTCTAATCTGTCTTGCACGCGATTTAACAAATGGCAGATTTATCAACTGCTGCCATAAGAAGTGACGTGAAATTGTAAGGTTTTAGTTTAAACTAACAAAGTTTTATGTTAATTTCTCTTTCCTATGAGCTCTTATTTTAACTTCCCGTTAGAATGAGCGCGCGTTTCAGCTTTATGCTAATTTGAGGTAGAGCCAAGTTTTGTATTTAAAAGGTTAGCAAGAGCTTTTAGTCTCAGATCATTGCGGCTCTGTTCGACGTTCGCCTGACCAGCTAGTATTTAAATTCTAAGCCTTAGAGCTGTTACGCTATTACTTATTGAAGAAATCTAAATCTTGCTACGCACCATTAATAGTTTAGCATAGAGGCCAACCTCGCGTTTATAGCTCTCAGACCAACAACTGCTTAATTTCTACTTAACTTTAGTTTAAATTATTTGATTGTACAGTTTAGACCCAAGTGCTGTCATTATTTTCTGTTGTCCCTTCCAAGTTGGGAAGTGGCTGTAAATAGTGGTTTAATAAAAGGGTAATTTTAAACCCCCTCTTACGTGCAGTTATTCTACCATTGAACCACAGTTATTCTACCACAGAACATAACTGTAACAAGACTTTGTTACAGTTATGAATATGTTCCCCAAAAGTATGCACAAAACACTCAGTCCTGACAAAATCTTTATTTTTTCACAATAATTTTACTGCTTAGTTGCGAGATTGAAATGCAATAAACATACTTTGTAATAATTTAGATTTTGTTTTTTAATTTTTAGTTTACCATATTAGTTGTATGATCAACCGATTAATCGATTCAAATGTTACAGATCCATTAAATTCTTCGTGAAACAAGAATTTTCAACCGATTCAGAGGAAAACCCACATATCTTAATTTCTTGCTAAATATCTTTAAAATTTCCTTTGGATGTGTTTATTGGAAAGAAATTTGGAAATTTGGGCGGTTTTAAATCTTTGTTCATGGATAACGTGATGGAACTTTTCTCAGTTTAGCCTATTTATGAATTTTACGAACATAGGCATTGAATGAAAAACTTTGTTCCATACTTAGGTTTAAGTCTTTGCAATGCATTTATATAGAATAAAAAATGAAATCTGGCGCTGATTAAAAATACGAATTAAAAGATCAGCTTCCTGAAGGCTGTTACAAGAGAATACGGATCTTTTTTATTATTATTTTTAATAATAATAATAATAATTGTTATTATATTTACTATTAGGGTATTAAAAAAACTCTTTAGTTCACAATAATTTTCCATGGATAACAGCTGAAAAGAAAATAGATATGTCTAAAACGTTTGAGGAGTTGTTTTATACGTGAGATCCTTAACTATTAATTGAACTGAAAGGAGATTCAGATGCCGTATATCGTGAAAGTGATCAAAAACTTTGTGAAGTATTTTATGTCTCCTTGGTCATGTGCCTTCGTCATGTAACTGGAAGCACGTCTGGCCAGCAATCAGGAAGTCGAATCTTGGTAAGAGGACTACACTATTTTATGCTTCCAGCTTAGGAAAACATAATGACTCCGCAGTGGCGCCCGAACTGAAATGTAACAAACGATAATTCTTCACCATCTGGATTTAGCGATTGGATCTACACCTCCCCAGATGCATTTTAAGACGGGGAGAACGTTAGATAGTTCTCCCTCCTTACGGCGTCCAATCGTGGTTTAAGTGGAAGCACAATCGGCTACCAATCGGGATGTCCGAGTTTCAAAACACAGAGATGACACTACATATTTTCCATGCTTCTTGATTTGAAAATCCTAACAACTCCACAACGTATTGTGTATATATCAGTGTAATATAATGTTTGTAATACCAGTGACATATGAAAGAGCTCTTAGGTAGGCTGGCAATATTGTAAAGTGACCTAGATCAAGAATTTTGAGAGAAATTGGGTGTTTAAAATAGCAGTCAAACAACGAAAAGTAATAAAAGGGCTATTTCGTGACACAAACAGAAATGCATTTTATACTTAAACTTTCTTTTTGTTCTGTTTCGGGTGCGCGCGGTTCTACAATACTCTAAATGCTAACTCTTGGGATCGTAAAGACAGACAGACAACTAATCGCCCGTCTTACCTTCTAAGTACACTAAAATACAAAGTAAAATGTAGGGGAAAAAAAGTCTGAAAGCTTCTAGATTTTATATTCATCCAAAGGGGTGGTTTTTAACGTTTTGTGTGTTACATTTATTCATTAAATAACATATTCGTCACACGTAAACCATAAAATTCAATTCAAAACAATATCGCAAAATAATTTAAAAACAGCATATCTTTAGAATTTTCGATACACAATCTCACGCGCTGGAGATAATTTTTTTTTCGTACAGTGTTGCCATCGCTCGCTTTGAAATCGTTGAGTTTCTTACTCAAAAACTCATAAATGCTTTGCAAAATACGATACAGATAATAAAAAAATTCTAAATTTGGGTTTCCAGATGCCCATATTCGAATGGAGGACTACGTTATTCAAGCTTTAACGTTATTTTAGGTACCGTTGTTATTTTACAGTGCGAGAAACATACGTACATTCATGCAGGTTCTTCATTATTTAATTTCTTTAAATATAATGTAGAGCTCTAATATCTGGCGACAACAATTTGAAAAGTGAACCGATATTTATAATGAACCGACGCAAAATTCCAAAACGAAATTAATAGGCCTTCTGGTCAAATTGTCCCTTTGGGCTAAGAAACCTATTCATTAACACGTTATCCTATTATCCTGACGGTTTAACACACCGGTCATAATACAAACGTAAGCTCCGAAACTCGAACGAAATGAGACAGACGTTCAGAGTCAATTAAAGTATTCAATTAAAAATAACATGCGTTTAAGTAAGCTTTAGCTAGGGCTCTAAATATTCACAAAGCAAATGTGGCTAGCAAAGCTGCAGATGACAACTCAATTCAGTAAAAAGGAGGCGGAAATAGAGCAGCAGATCAGCAATGCTTCCAAAAGCTCTTTATCAAACTCAAAAAACTAATTTGCTTTCTGGTGAGATTTGGTGAAAAAGGAAGCGATAGTAAAGACAAAGTAATAAGATAACTAGGTTCATTAACACAAAACTCTACAGCTTCTGAGATTTTCAATTTCAACAGCTAAGCAATCATTCGTCTGCCTATTTTTAATTTTAATTAAAAAAAGGTCTTTGTTGCAGTTTTAGCGGATTTTTAAACTAGTAAAACATTATAAGAAAAAATCTGATGGGTATATTAATCGATTAAACATTTATTGTTAACAAATAAAATATTTAATCTAGTCGCAATCCTAATTTGTTAATAATACATCTAACTAAATATAAAATAATTTAATTTACTTGCCACTTGCGCGGCCATAAGTCTAAAATACTTATCATACAAATGAAAAAGTGTACGGTAATTGTAATGAGTAATTTCTTAGAAATATTTGTTTTGGCTTTAATAATAAGCCAAAACTATTGCCTCTTTTTATTACACTAATTGAATTAATCGTTCCAATTCAATGATTCTGGTCTTTAAATGCAACAGAAATTATACAGGAATTTGTAGCGAATATTATACCCCATTGTATAATTCCTTTAACGTAACAATCTCTTTTAACTATGCTCTGAAAATGAATAGAATAAAAAAACAATTGGTTTGATTCATTTTGTGTTCGAATATTTTTTTCTTATTGAGAAGAACTTACATACATATATAGATTCTTCATTAGTAATAACACAGAGATAATATATTCCATGAATGTTTACAGAATTTCTGAAATGAATTAAACAAATTTCTAACAAAAATTATTGCACACTCTCTATCCTGATGTAAATTCGTCTACAAATACGTGAATAATATATTTGGTTGCAGTCACAGTTAGTTTGAAAATTTCACAGTATATTTTAAAATTGAATTAACATTTCGTTCTCTTCCATCCGTGAAGCCTTTTTATTGCTTATATTTTTCTTTGAAGTGAAGATCCGAGAATCTATTGTTATATAGCATAAGTAGACTTGATCTTAATTTGCGAAGGGTACCGATAATTCCCATCGATATAATGAAAACTGATATCGATGTTATAACAGCGAGCGGGTTTCCTGTTACGCGCTTATTATTGATTCTGAATTCCTAAATGTATTTCAGTTCTCTTTTGTCGCCTCTCATGATTCCTTCGCTGGATTTGAAAATGAAGCTAAGGATATTTTGACGAGATTTTAGATGTTCGGTGATGTTCATTGGACGTCGATGAAATTCTCTCTGTATATACTGAAGGTACACATTTACACGGACGCGATCAGCAAGCAAAGTAAAGGCATCCGGAGCATATTAACCGCAACCGTTTGTCGCATGCCGAAGGAGGAAGTGAAGGAGAAGAAAACTTCCGGATTTTCCGGAAGTATTCGAAACCTGTCTCCTGGGACAAGAAGAGTAAGAAATATTTTTGAGCTTATTGGAAAATGAACATTTTGATAGACAAACATTTAAGAAATTATTTACGTGAAATAGAGTTTTCTAGCGATCATACGCATAAAAATATTCTCTTTGGGTGTTTAATCGAGCTTCAGTTGGAAATGTTAAACGGAGTATAAAAATATATTAAATCCTCCCTTCCGATATTCCTATTAAAAATTATTCGATCAAACATGCAAGCGCTAGATTTACCTTCAAATGCCAAAGTAGTGCTAGATTTAAAATGATATGTAAGTACCTGACATATTTATTATTACCTGCATTACATAACGATTTATTGCATGACTAAAGAGGTATAGGTTGTAACAAGGCCGACACATGAACACCCAGCTAAGCATATTATGTATCGCTGGGTCTTGCTAACTATATTGAAGATACACATTTAAGTTTCCTCCCCGGATGAAATTCCGATGGAGAACATCTCGGACTGAGGTCCGAGAGTCCCCCACCCCTCTTCTCCTACCTCTAACTTCTCTAGAGGATTTCGGCTGGACGTATACAGAGGCTGTTTGCACATTTTTAGACTATTTAAAATAGATGGTATAAAAATTCGTTTGCTACAAAAGAAGTAATTGCAATTGTACTATGTTTTTAAAAGTCGAAATTATCGTTTGTAGCTTGAAAGTTTTGTTTTTATTCAAAATGCCGAATTTAAGAAAGCAGTGGTTCGAAGGCTACATTTACGTTCTTTCCGAAGAGAAATATGCATACTCCGCTATCCAAAAACGATGTGAGAGTCATGGTTTTGTGATATCTAAAGCGTCGATAGGTAATATCATCAACAAGAAAGGAAAAAACGTCAAATTGGAGCATCAAGCGGGACCAAAATTTTAAGCAAGTATCCAAGGAAAAAACGGACATCTTCGACTATTGCAAAGGTACGTTGTTTAATGTTAAAAGAAGGACAGTTGCAAAATCATTAAAATGCTCGGTGTTCACTGTAAACAAAATGATAAACGTTGATTTAAATCTTAAGAAAGCGAAAAAACGTAATGTGCATCGTCTTTTCCAAAGCATATCGGGCAACGCAGGACACGCTGCAGAGTTCTATATGAGAAACACATATCCAAAGAAAAATGGAAAACAATTGTAACAATATGTGAAGCATGGGTGTACATATATGATTGTAACAAAAAAAGAGCCATTTATTATCATAAAAGGGGAGAAAAAAATTTAAGTCATGGTTCAAAGAATCAAAAGAAAGTTTTTCTAAGTTATACCTGATTGTTGCTGGTTTTTCTTACAATGGCAAGTTAAAAATAAAGAGAGTGCAAAAAAATGTCAAGATTAACTCCAAATACTATCAGGAACATATTTTATCGCCAATTTTTCTGAATGAAATACCATCGCTTTACCCACAGTGCCATTCATCGGTGAGACTCCATCAGGACAAAGCTAGCAGTCACACATCAAAATCCACAGTAAATTTCCTAAAAGAAATGGAACAAAAAACTGGTATCAAGGGTGACTTCACTGATATCCCTACTCAATCTCCCGATGTGTCACCTATGCAATTTTGTGCTTTCAGACTTTTAAAAACTGCATTATCCAAACGTTGTCCCAAAACCCTAGCAGGACTCTGAAAAGCTGTTCGGGAGGAATGGGATAGAATACCTCTTCTGACACTTCAAAAGGCATTATTATCCTGGAAATTGCGGTGTCGAAAGATAGTTCAGAATAAGGGATGTCAAATAGAGCATTTAAAACACAAGAATTTTATGTAATTTAGTTTTGTGAATACAATATACATCGTCTAAAAAATGTGCGAACAGCCTCTGTATTTTGAGTGGCCCATACTGTACAGACACTATACGCTTACAAACATACGTGGCTTCTATAAGATTAGTACCTGGGCCCTTCCGCTCGCCAATTAGCGTAACTAACCACTGTCCCATTATTAGCTCGGCAATTAGGGTAATTAACCACAACCCAGCATTATCCCGTCTGTGCGGCTCTGTGGATAAACAGTAGGTGTTTGTAAACTAGCAACTCGTTATTTTCGAAAGCATGACTAAATATTTCTTAAGTATTAATTTATATTTGACATCGTTACGTTTGCCATTCAAAGAACTGATTCTCGTGTGCTTAGAAGTTTGCACGTACTGTCCTGTATCTTCGAATAAAGAAAATTATGAGTATTTCTGGAGTACGTATGAGTTCGAAGCCAAGAGAATAGTTTCCCAATAGTCATGGAATCGTAGTCTTTACTCTGAATATACTCTTGCACTCTAATGAAGTACATACTAGGATTTAGATTGGTGTTACACAAGTTTCTTAGCATTTTGGTGTACATTAGTATACTGATATTCCTCGTTGTAAAACCATGGCACACGTAACATAAGAGTTTTGATGCAGATCTGCGTGAAATAAGTTGTTAACTTCGACATTGTCTTCAGAATTAGTAATCAAACTGCAGTTAATAGACGTCTTTTAAAGCAGGAAGCAAGAAAGATCAGTCATACCCTCGCCGGTATTTGAAATTAAGACCTCATGATTGCCAGTCGAAGATGTAAATACACCACGAAGACATTCGGTAAGGAATAAGAAAATTCTTTACACTATCCCCCTTAAAAGGTGACTTAGGAGAAGGAGACTCACTAGCCAAATCTGCCGATAACGAACTATCGCCCACTCCATTTTGCTACGAGCTTGACGTATAGCGACATTAGATTTATTTCGAAGTAGGGAATATGAAAAACTGCAGTGCCTTCACCGCGATTCAAACTCCAGATCTTCAGGTAGCCAACCAGACGTGCTTTCTAATTATATCACGTATGCAGGCGATAGTAGGAGAAAATTCCTTACATTCTCCTCCACTCAAAAGGTGACTGAGGAGAAACGAGCCCAGTTCTCAAATCCATGTGGTGACAAATTATTCGTCCTCAATATGTTAGTTCGGGAGCCATTTGGCGTCTATTGCAGTTTTTAAAAGCAAGAAACATGAGATGTGAGGGAGACCATCACTGAGTTTCGAACTTCAGATTTTCCGATTGCTATCTAGATGCGTTTCCAATTACTCCCAAACGCACTCGGTAAAGAAGCAGAAAATTCCTTACATTCTCACCTACTTAAAGGGCCATTGGAAAGGAGGAGATTCAGCCTCCAAATCCAGGGGATGATGAATTGTCGTTTAGCAGATTTTAGATGCCCAGCTATTAGATGCATTAGCATTTTTGTGCAGCAGTTAGAATTTCTTAGAGTGAGAAATAGAGTTGTATAAACTATAACCTTCGCTGAGATTCGAACTCCAGACTTTTCTATTGCCAGCCGGACGTGCTTCCAATTATACTGTGAAAGCACGAGTCAAGGGAGGCAAAATCTCTTACAAAACAAAGAAGACAAGAATAAAAATTTATCACCTAAGCAACAATGTAAAACAGAGTTTAGCACGCAAAATTAAAATACACATGAAAACACCTAAGTTAAACTATTAAGCGTTAAATTTAATAACAGCTAAGCTAATTCATAGTATCTATAACAGTAATCTACATAAAATATGTTTACTAAATTTCACAACACACTATCCACTCCATGTTAAAATGTATGCGATAAATAATGAATCCAATAATAATCTGTGTAAAAGCAATAACATAGAAGTTATTTTAAGGATTAATATTTAAAGAGGTATGTATAGTTTCGAAGTTTAGAAGTCTGAGTCTGTTTTTACTAATTTCATGTTGTTTTCGTTACTATTTTTATTCATCATAAATGGTCCTGATAGTTATTTCTCCAACTGTTTTGCTCAAGTTTAAAATAACTTTCGAAAACAAACATAATTTTCACTTTTCTGGAATACAATAGAAAACCTTATCCCGGGAAAGAGACAAAAAATATTAAATTGCTTTCCAACAATGCATTTATTTAAAATATAAATCAAACTACATCGAGAGCAATTTGTTTTATCTCCTAGAGATAAAAAAAAGAACTTTGCTTTTGAATGTAATTTGAATTAATGAGATGTGAGTGCATCTACATCAGTTCTTTTTTTCCTTTCTTGCTTAAAGTTCAAAATAAAATTCTCGTTCTGATTTTTTTTTCAAATATATTTTTAAGATAAAAGTGAGAGGACTGAATGATCGCATTATACTTACTCCGAAGCTGGAATTTCGTTTTTCAGAAAAGAACAAAACCCTCCAAGAAACGTGATTGGATACGTGCATTGCTTTAAAAGTGGCAAAAACGAGAAAATAAATTTTAAATTTCTGTAATGGAGTTGGCAACACAAAATGAAGGAAGAGC
>KK116251.1:1120878-1133634 GCA_000611955.2 Stegodyphus mimosarum | reverse complement strand
GTTCGTTATAATCGCCAATGTTGTATCTGGTTGAGAAACGTTCCCAGCGTCTGCTGTCATCCTAAACAAAAGGAAAAGTTGGTCATGTTATAAAAAAGGATTTTGTCCTTTCGTTTTATCCGCTTTTAATCAAGATGATAACGTGACGAGGTTGACTATAATTTCTCGAGAAGTTGCCGCACTCTTGTATGGTAAAATAAATTTTTCTTTGTTGCGATCCCCAGAAACAATATTCTGTGTCTGCTTGCCTCAAGACGCAACTTATTATCCCTGAAATTTAAGATTTCATTTATTGCTGCAACATCGATTTACAACGCTTGCTCTCTCTCTCTCTCTCTGGATAACAGTATTTACTCTACGAAAATGGTGAACAACATTTTTCAAAGCTTTTTGTGGAGAATACGATTTTTTTTGATCAAATAAAATACCATTTCTTTACACTATAAGAAACAATCTTGAAAATGTGAAAGAAAAGAAGATAAAGATATTTCTTTTGCAATCTGATTCTTTGATTTATAATTAACCACGATAAAGAAATGATCCATTGATCCTCTGATTTTATGTTCTAAACGATTGATCAGTTCGCAGTTCGACACACGAAAGCAATTCTTATTGAAACAATAACAGTACGTCTATTATTTTAAGAATTACTAGATGGCAAGGGGACTACGGCCACTGCAATATTGATAAGTTCTATGTACTGAAAAACTGAAAATAAATTGAACTATCAATTTAATACACTATATAAGAAGTTGCTAGCTGCGACCAAGGCAAAATTTATAAGTTCTGTGTACACCTGAAAAGAAAGTGAATAAAAACATTTCAGAATGAATGAAGTCAATTCATTCTTTCCAAGCAACAACGAATTCGTAAATATTTTTTTTCTGTTGCCAAACCTGGAAACAACAACTTTAGACACTTCAGGCTAATACGTACACGTATGACGTCATGATTTAAATTTAATGTAATATAGGAACTTTTTCTCAATATCGATAAAAGAATTAATGTAACAATAACCTAACATGTCCGTTATCATAACTTGGAACAAAAAAGTTACCAACAGCAACTATTTATTTAAAATGCTGACATTAAGGAAAACGTTTCCACATTCAATGACGTCACATGCAATTGCAAGCTTTCGTCAACCTTAGAACATGACACTGATAAGAAATTTAAATAGATTTCAATAATAATAAATACGTTCCTTGATAAGAAATTACAATGCTATTTCAATTTGGTGATATACGTAAAACCACACTGACACTTCAGAAAACTTTTAATCAGAGATGGACGCTTCAAGAACAGAAGCAGGAATTTTACTGATATGTGGGAAAATTATTTAGAAATTGAGAGTAGATGAATCCGAGCAATTGACAAAAATATTAAATAGTTGTCGGAAAAACATAAACAAAATTTTACTAAAACATGTTTTTGTATAAATGTATACGCTTTGTTATAAGCCTGCTGTCGGTTAAATGTCCCATCGGGTCTTCTCAGCAGCCTTATGTCTTGTCGACTGTCGGCAAAATGTCACAAACTCAACACCAACACATTTTCGGTGACTTTTCTAAAATTTTATGGCAGCTGATGTTACACTATCATGCATGCAGCATGCAACAAGTTGAAAGGTTGCTTACTCATGGTTTCGCTTACTCATGGTTTCGAATGGATTGAATACACACAAAACCGATGACTGCTTGATACAATTTATTTTACCAAAAGGAGCCCCCGCGGGGGTCCACGTAAAGAACTGTGTGAGGCTACTGACTAGGATCTATAGCTAGGCAGTCTCGGCCACGGAGGTATACAAATCATGATCCTAGTGGTTCTAAAGGCCCCGCAAAGATTACTTATTCGTCGGCGCGGTGGTCTGGCATGTCTTATACCTCAAAGCTCTAGTAGCCCGGGGTGGTGTCCCGGGTTCTGCCTTGAGGTGGCGCCCCTGGTTTTCCGAGTATGACCTTGGGCGATGGGCAGCCTGTGTGACTAGCAGGTAAGAAATCGGAAGCCACCTCGACCCGCCTGCCTACGAAGCAGCCTTATGATGACACTGAAGTGACTTCGTTCGCACCACAAACGAGGACAGCCAACGCCTACAAGGTCCCCCAGACATAATAAGACGGAATAAACAAGTTAAAATACAAATTATATGTGCCCCCGAGAAACCAGGCCTAAAATTCCGAGTAAGTAAAATGTTAGTGTAAGGAAAATAAAAAAAAAAACTTAAAATAATACATCCAGCCAGATTTCACTAATAATGTTCTCTATGTATAAATTGGGACTAGAATGACGGCACAACAGGTAAGAAGAAAACTCAAAATAACTAACTAATCAAAAGCAAAGTTTAAAAATTAACTAAAAAGAAGGAAAGCACAAACAACTCACAATCAACATCTACCTAAATAATAATAACGAAATACAAATGAACAGCTTCAGATTTAAACACCAAAAAAAAAATTAAAGAACTAAAAAGAAAGAAATTAATAAAAAAAAAATCTGAAAGGTTTCAGATTTTAGATTACGTCCAAAGGGACGTTTATTTAACATTTTGTGTGTTACCTTTATTTGTTAAATACACTTCGCACTTAAAACATAAAATTCAGTTCAACAGCAATATCGCAAAATAATTTTAAATTGAGCATATCTTTAGAAATTTCGGTACACGCTCTCACGCGCTGGAGATAAAAATGTTTTTCTGTACAACGTTGGTATTGCTGGCTTTGAAATCTTTGGGTTTGTTAATGAAAAATTCGTTAAAGTTTTAGAGAATATTGTTACGAATTTCACATTTATTTGGCTATTTATTTAGAACTGTAATTAGAATTCCTTTTTATTTTCCCGTGCAACGCACGCAGACGATTTTTGAAGAGAAAGCTACGTCAAAAAAAAAAACATGCATACGTTTATGCAGATTTTTCATTTTTTAAAATTTAATGCAGAGCGATAACATTTAGTGGCAACAATTTGAAAAGTGATACGCCGTTTTTGTGTTTCCGACGCAAAATCGCAAAACGAAAGTAATATTCCTTCGGGGCTAAATCCCTTTGGACTAATTAATTTACGATTTGAGTTAATAAACTTCAGAATTTCACGCAGATGCCTTCTAAAATTCTTAAAATCAAAATTATCCACAATATCAAAATTAAAATTATCAAATTTATAAGTTTTCCTTAAATTAGCAAATAGAGGACAGTCCACCATAAAATATCTAGCATCACCAATGCGTTTACAAATTATGCAACATTCATTTTCTTGTAATTTAAATCTATGGAGATAATAAGGAAACCTGTCATGCCCTGTAATAATTTGATTAAAATCAATACCACAAGTAATAGGCATTTTATTCTGGACTATAATAAATTTCATAAAACCTTTATTTTTAAAAGAATCATTCCAAACATCACTCCATTTATTAATATAAAATCTTTTCATATACCTAATTACAATTTTCTTAGAGCCAGAAATTTCTGAGTAGGCTGCATCTGAATCGGAGACTGCCTCCTTAGCCAAAAAGGAAGTCCGCCCTTTCATTACCAGTATATCCGTTATGAGCTTTTACCTAGCGAAGCTAATAAACCCATTTTTATTTAATGTATCAGTGCAATCTTTTATTTTAATTGTTATGGGATTCTTATTCTCTGGGCGGGAGAGCGACTGGAGCAAAGATAAACAATCAGAATCTATATTAATTTCAACTTTATTGTTAATACATTTCTTTATCCATAATAAAGCTTGATTTAAGGCCTCACATTCTGCCTGGAAAACTGGATTTTAGCTATTTAATTCAAATTTCCGATGATCGATTTCAGTTCCATAGAAATATACCAAAAACGCTCCTCCAACGCTCCCCTCAATCCCAGAGCCATCTGTAAAGATATCATAAATACTGGTGCTCGGGAGCTTTTTATCCCATATAAATCCAATTCTTTTACATGGATGTATCACTTCAATATTACATCTCTCAAACACATATTATGTAATAACAAAACCTTTAAAAATATTTTTGCCTATGTGTAATAGAAATTTATCAAGAAAACATTCATAATATTATGAAAGGGGCGACCACCCACCCAAGACAAAGACAGCCTCTTTGGGGACTGTCCTAAAACATCTTGTGACAGTCAAAGCCCAGGATCTCTCACTGGTATCATCACTTCATCCTCAACCTGTTCAAAGCCACCTCTCTATATCCCCAAGCTCCAATACCCTACATAATAACAGGAAGTATTACATTTTTATAGATGTTTTCAAGTCTGGTAGTTTTCATACCCAGAACGTCTGTGAAAAATGTTCTTTTATAATTTAAAAGAATCAAATCAGTCTCCCATTGGATTTCTTAAATGCTTAAAAAATTTAATTTACTGTCCACAATGACTCCCAGGTATTTTAAGTCCTCAAGCGATAATGAAGCGAATTCTTTTGCCTCGGAAGTTTAGCTGCGGAGTTCGTGTATTTTCCACCCTTGGTAAAGTATAAAACACCAGTCTTCCAAGTTAGTCTTATCCAAGTTAGTCCACATTAGTCTTATCCAAGTTAAATCTTAACTTTTCTTGACCTTGCACTTTTCTAGAATATTACAAAGTTCATCATAGATCTTTTCTATTTTTTTGTAAAGAGTCATGTCTTATTAAAAATACAATATCATCAGCATAAGCAATAAATTTTTGACTTGCGGGGAATATCATTTTGCAATAGTTTATCAATTACAACATTTCAGAATCGGGGAGCGTTGCAGGAGCCCTGCGGACATCCTCGATATACATTACAGATAACTTCCCCATTTGTATCATTGAAACAATTGAACAAAATCTTTCTGTGGGTAAAATAATTTTTAAGTATGTAAAAGAAGTTCCTGGAAATTTTCAAATCTTGTAATCTATTAAGTAACGAAATCTTCAGTCGACCGAGTCAATGCCGCCAAAATGTCAAGTACGTGCTAATATTTCCTATATGTTTTAACAAAATTAATAACATCATACAACGCATAGTCGGTGTTCTTTCCAAATGCGAAGCCATACTGACATTCACTAAGAGGAAATTTTTAACAATATGATGTGTCAACCTATTAGTAATCAATTTATCCAAAATCTTTCCGAAGAAATTCAGTAGCGTAGTTGGTCTTTGCTTACGACCACTTTTGGGAATCAAAAGCATTTTACCCAATTTCCAGCTCTCTAGAAATACAGAATATTTCAAACATAGACTATACATCCTCACAAAACTATACGGATACACATTAAAAAACATCTTTCACAATAAGGGCATGCACCTTATCCGGACCAGCCGAAGCGAAGTTCCTCAACCCAGATATAACAGAAAAAATTTCATCCTTAGTAAATAATGGAACTTTTTCTCCTCATTCTGATATTCTATCATCCAAAATCTCCAAATTAACTGGAAAATTCACATCAAAGATATCTTGAACATAAGATATGTTAATCTCGAGATATCTGCCACCCAGGCCAGCTGGTCTTTTAGCAATAAAACAAGATTTTGCCTTAAGGCAACATTCCAATAGAAACCGTGAAACAGTTGGCACTATTTAAAAAGTATTTAATCTTGCTTTCTGCTTTTGATTTTCTAATTAACAATTTAAAACATGTTAGTTCTTTTTTATGTTTAACCTTCCGAACAATTCTAATAGTATCATCAAGTCTAGGATATTGAGCGCTTTTCCTAAGAGCGCGTATAAGTCTCTTATATTTCTCCAATTCAGGGTTCCATCATATAATCTTTTTTCCTTTCCTCTTCTTCAACAATAGATCTAGTCAAATCCTACCTCGTAAAATATTTTCAAGCACTTCTATAATCTTAATAAGTCCTCCACCATCGCTTTCGAATCTTCCGCTGAGCTGCCATAAATGTCTTCATTTTAATACAGAGTCTTTGTACTCTGCAAACACTTCTCGATATACGAACTTCATTTCTATGTTGAAGACAAACCTTAGCTAAAATAAAATATAGCGATAGTCACTCAGCGATTCCTCTTTCCAGATTTTAAGTCTACAGTTACTAACATCAAGATTCTTAGAGGGCATAGCTAAATCACTCCATCCTCTTCCAACCGAAGAATAAGACATGGGTTCTGAATTGAAATCATTAAACAAAATCCCATCATTTGTTAAAATAAAATCAAAACCTAAAACCCCTCTGAAATCATTCAAACCAGCTCCCCAACTAAAATACTTTGCATTAAAATCAGCAATTCTTAAACTTTTATAAATATTAAAAACATTTTGTAATCTACGTAAATACAACGCAATATCCTCAGCTGGAGAGAAATAAACTGAAATAATTCACAGACTCTATTCCTCCAAAAAGACGGTTATTCGTACGAGTTCGTCGGTTTCACAATCGAGGGCAAAATCTATATTTTCATTACCCACTACAATAGCTGATCGACCGCCATTACAATTTACGACTCTCCATTTTTCCTCGGCATGTGCAACCTTATTTTCAAGCAAATATGGCTCCTGCGGCAGAATCAGGTCGGGACAGACACCAATTATATTCTGAATTGCAGCACGTTGGGCTGCTGCTATTGCACAATACTTTAAGTTAATACTCAAAATATACATACTAATAAAATAGCAGCAATAAAAATTCTGGAAGTATACAATTACACAATAATGACATAGCAAGGAAACCTCAACTGCTAAAACTCTGCATAGACCATAAGACCAGAACCAGAAATGAAAGGTCATAAAACCTTACAATTCAATGTATAAATGGCTCTTGGAAAATTCAATTTTCCTAATTAATGCTGGACAGTCCTTGTCAAAATCCCCGGTGGTCATGATCCAAGTTAATATCATATCTTTCATTTGTGAAGACGCAGTTAACACATTTTTTAAGATTTACCCTTTGTCTGTAATTAGAAACTAAATGTTCACCAGCGCAGTTCGCACAGCCACCTTTTTCTTTGAAATTTTTTTTAAATGTGCTAAACATTGTGCACACTGCTTCCACGAATAGGACCTCCAGCTAATAGCCAAGCGTTGATCTTGAAGCGCTTTGCGTTGGCAAACAGAATTTATAACGAACACTCGATAAGATATACTTCCAAGGCTCCTGACTGGAATATCGAAAAGATGTCGAGCACAATCTCCCTTACATTCACAGCCTCTTTGTAGAGACATTAGGATATTTTGGAATCAGGTGAGATGAAACATGTGCAACGCCTTCGCCAGGAATCGAACCACGGACCTCTCGGTTACGCGTCGAGCATGCAGACCACTACACCACGAAGGCACGCGCAGAATGCGGGAGAAATACCTTATATAGTCCCCCTTTTAAAGGGCGACTGGGGTTTTGGGGACCCAATCGCCAAATCCCTGTGGTGGAGAATCATCATCCACCCCCTTTTTAGTTCGGGCGCCAATGTAGAGACATTAGAATATTTTGGAATCAGGTGAGAGGAAAAATGTGCAACGCCTTCGCCGGGAATCGAACCACAGACCTCTCGGTTACATGTCGAGCATGCAGACCCCTACACCACGAAGGCACGCGCAGAATGCGAGAGAAATACCTTATATATTTTCAAAATATCTTTCAATGTTTCATTTTTAAGAGTTTTACTGACTCCATAAATAATGAATTTGAGTTTTATAAAACGTTTTCTTCTGGGTATAATAAACTTCCTTAAATTTTCTTTATTTTCGAGTGTATTTTGAAGTCTTTCGACCTCCTGCTTACTTCGTAATTTCAATACGCAGTCACCGTTTTCACTCTTAAAAGATCTCTTATATAACTTGACCTTATCATAGTATTTAACTCATGAAACACATCTACATCCGTTTGAGAACAATCTCATTATATCGCTTAGAGACATTTATAGGAGAAACAATATCTTTACAACCATCGGTCTGCTTTTCAAATATTTCATCAATTTTCTTCGTCATTGATCTCTTGAATTCAGCAATATCATTCCTGATAGCTCTTATTTCATTTCCATTAGCTCTTACTATATCCGCTTCTGCCACATGAACCCTCTGAGCAGAAGCCAGTTCTTTATTTCGTCTCCACCCCCAACGATTTTATCCGGAAGAGTATTAGAGATCTTTCGTTGTCTCTTAATCTTTTCTACCATTTTACTGATTTCTCTGACCAGTACAACGATATTCTTCGATTCGTTAATTACCGAATCTAAATTATCCTCCTCGCATATATCACACCGGTATCCAACGTAAACAACTTTCTTCACGTTAGGCTTCGCACACTTCAACTTTAAAGATCATTGTATTTCTTCAATAACACAAAATAACTTGAAGCGAAGCAATAAATCATATATCCCAATGATGCAGAAACACGAAGTAGGCAGAAATTTGCACTTTCACACTGTAACTACCTCGAAATAAGCATAAATTTAGAAACTCACGGAAACGCGCACAGCAATGGCGCGAGCATACGCAGATCAGAGCAAAAATGATGTGACTGGCAAGTAGCAAATCATAACGATCAGTCTCGAGAAAGCGATGAACCCCTCTCTTCAAGGTTCGAGGGTAGTGGTTGAACTCCTGTGCCTGGTTCGGCTGATCGAGGGAATGCTTAGTGTCATTTAGTTGACGGAAAGAGTAATGCCAAGAGAGTGATTACCAAAAGAAATACTTTACAGCTCCGGAACATTCCACAAAAATACTCATGCAGCTCTTCTCAGCATCACAAAGCACAATTAGTAGCTACACTTCAAACTAATAAAAACATTAAATACAGCGCAATGCAAAGCGCATCTAATGAGCAAAGCTCACACACACCTCAATATTCTGAAGTGGACTCTAAACTGAAAAACTGAGAGCTGATTTTTCTCGAGTCTTATATAGTTTTCCCCCACCCGCCGAAAATTTTATAGTAACTTCCATTTCCCGAAATTACTGAAAGGCATATACGGTTAAAGTTACATACAACAGGCCGATGCGGTTACAGTCACATTTTAGTGATCAATTACAGTTATTCGATTACAGTATCAATTAGTTATACACTGGCCGGACAGAAGTTTTGCTAAATGGTTACCAACAAAAATTAGTCGCCAAAACCGCCACCGATTTAGCAAGATAACCCATTTCCATATTAAATGGACTCTCCCCTGTGATCTTAGGTTTTTGACAGAGCTTCGATTTTTCACATTTTCACGTTGCATTATAAAAAAGATACTACAATTTTAAGCATAATATCACTAAAATTATATATATACAAAAATTCGTAACACTCTTATATCATCTTTGACAGATAACATGTTTTTAGCCAGTTGTCATTCAAAGGACATGAGAAATTTATAAATCATAACCGTATTATTTAAAGACCAACTCCATGATTTAAAAGAAAATGCACTTTTTATGAATTTAAATCAGCATTTCTGTATATCGAATTAATAAATTCTGATCTATATGTATAAAGTTTAACTTGAATGTAACGTACAATTATTAACCCATGTGTTGGAAATTTTAGAAATTACAAACATTAGAAACACACATTAGAAATTTTAAGCACATATATTTTTAACGCAAAAAAAGTTATGTAATATTATGGGAAATCTTTAAATGAATTTCTGCTGGCCTTAAAATTGCTGAAACGTTTTTAACCTAAACTCTCTACATATTTTTCCCTTCATTCTTCCTCTAGCAGTTGGTATCTTTGTAATAAAGATTTCATCATCTCATAACTCAGTTCTAACACGGAAAACAAGTTGAAACTTTTACATCATAAAAGCGAATGAGTTTCAAAAAAGAGTATAAAAACTAATTCAGACTTAAAATCCCTTAAGAAGTTAAATACTTAACACTTTAATGGATAACAGTTATTTTGACGTCTTCCTTAGCCATCCTTATAACTCCTTATTACAGCAGGGAACCTCATTTGGAAAATAAAAAATTGCAAATAAACATCCTAAGCTAAAAATTTAACTGCATGCATTTCAAAATAATCGCTTGCATCTTTCTAAGAGGAATCTAGCAGCAAGATTTGCGTTCTACCCCAATGCTGCAATAAATTTAATTTTGCCACTTTTCAGTCGCACTTTAAAAATTCTTTTTCTGTTAGGGTAAATAAGCTGCAAGGGATGCCTATTTCCTAAACGTCCGGTTTGCATACCATCTCAATATTCTTATAAAATGAAACTTACAGGCTATAAATGAAACTTAGTAAAAATAAAGAGAAAAAGTATTTTGCGCCATAAAGAGGAAGTTACATGAGAAGATTCCAAGATTCCAAAATGACGTTTCTGCTTGAGGAATAGGCATTGCATTTGAATCGACAGGGCCATCCTTACCGAGAAGGAAAAAATTATACATAGGTATATATATTTAGACAAAAAGTAAGAAATTTACAACCAATTTCACAAAGACACATAGTTTCAGTTGCTACAATTTTTTGACTTCATTTTTACTAACAAAGGGCCTGCTATATTCTTAGTCGTCATGATATGCCCATAACGTGAGGACTTCTTACTTCTCTAACATTCTTCTTTTTCTTCCCTTTTTAAAAAAATATGAATTTATTACAAGCATTTAATCACCTTTTGGGAGATTTCTTCTTTGTCATCTCCATTGTCTGGAATTTGTTTTGCCAGCAATGCCAAACTAGCAACCCTAGGCGTCCTTGTTTATTTTAATGCTTTTGCTACTGATCTTTGTTACGAAATTTGTAGTTGGTTAAACCGTTCTCTACTTATTTTATGAACATTTTACATCCCTACATTTTAATTTCAGGTTTTCAATTTTAGTATTGCATTTTGTGAATGAGTGCACTTAATTGTTATGCATTTAATACACTCATGTCCATAAATTAAGGATAATGCAAAATCCGGCAAAGGATGAGTTACAAGCAAAAGAAATTTGACTTATTTATAAAGCTTATTTATTAAACAAAAGGTAAAGAGCAAAAAAAGATGCTATATGTTTCATACTATTAAAAAAATTAGCGATTTTTTCTCCCTGGAGAAAATTACAAAAAAAACCTATATACAAAAAACCAATATTACATGGTTGGTATAATTGTTAATACATTGTATGTCTCCCAGACGATGCAATGCAGTCAGTACAACGCCTAGGCATGCTGAGTATCAAATTACCGATCTGATCTTGGGGGATATTACACCACTCAAAAAGCAATGCTCTCCGAAGTTCCGGTAAACATGTAGGAGGAGGTTGACGGGCTGCAACTCGTCGGCCAAGCATGTCCCACACGTGCTCTATTGGATTCAAGTCCGGTGAGAATGCTGGCCAGTCCATACGGGTGATATCCTCCGATTGAAAGCATTCGCTTACGATGCTGTCATCCATAAACACAAATTGTGCCCCATGGCGCCCCGAAACAAAACGTGCATGTTGTTCCAGAATGACGTCCCGATAGATTTGGCTTGTCATGGTTCCAATTTGAACATGCAGGTCAGTTCTGGAACCCAGAATAATTCCACCCCAAACGAACACTCCTGCACCACCGTAACGGTGTCGTTGAATGATGTTTTCTTGGTGGTAACGGGTACCTGGAGCTCTCCATATGAACGTATGGTGAGAATCAGACTGCAAGCTAAACCTGGACTCGTCGGAAAACATCACACAAGCCTACTGTTTCGGTGTCCACAATGCATGCTCTCTACTCCAGGCTAACCGCACACGATAGTGAGTTGCAGTAAGTGGAACGCATCTGACAAGTCTACGAGCATATAGACCAATCTGCCCTAATCGTCTGTACACGGTCTGCCTTGAAATTGTCGATGGCTGAAGAGAGCTGACGAGACAGGTCTGAGGCTGTGCTCCGCCTGCTTCTTTTGGCAGTAACTGCCAAATACGGGTCCTCATTCGGCGTTGTAACTCTGGGGCGACTTGTGCTGTAATGTCTACTCACATTACCATCATCTTGCAATCGTTGCCAAAGCCTGGAGATGACAATCTGAGCAATTCTAAGTTCGTCTGATATTTTCAGTTTGGTACGCCCACATTCCAGACGGCCGATAATTCTACCACGTAAAAAATCATCCAAATGCGTCCATTGTGTCATTACTATTCGGTTATTGTACTGAAATGCTTATAAAGCGCCTGCGAATAATTTTACTTCTTTGCCTGTATTCCTTATATATCACTCTCTTACACTCTTTTCATTGTGACGTACCATCGGTGTCATCTGGTTACTTCCTGAAATTTTCATATGATTCTTGAAGATGTTTGTAGTGATTTTACAGGTGATATATTTATTTTAGAGTTCGATTTCCGCGTGACTCCGAATTATCCTTAATTTATGGACATGAGTGTGTATAACGAAATGAGTGCACTTAATGTATTATGATATTTTTCATATGAAATATTACTATATGTGTCCAACGGATTGACTCTGCGAACAATGCGTACGTTTTGTATTATTTTAATTCTTATATCAGTTTAAAGTGTCTAAGTAATTTTAGTTGCGTTTTTGGACTTCGAACGTTTACTTGCACTGCGTCGGGTAGGTATTCAAAATTTTCGGATTAGCTGTTATGATTAAATACTTTAGAATAGTTCATCAGCTTATTTTCGATAACAGAAACACAGTGAATTTCAAGTGGAAGGGGGATGCAATAGAGTCTGATGTATCCTCTTGATAATATTATATCAAATTTGATTGAATTCCTCTTTTTTCTGATTTTTCCTAGTTTTTGTAATTTTTGAAGTTTTAGTATTTTACATAGTTATTGGGTATTTTGGAATTTAATGGTATTGAATTTCGAATAATAAATATATACTTGGAATATTTTTGTTTCTAAATAAAAAAATTACTGTAATATAT
>KK116251.1:1100898-1111277 GCA_000611955.2 Stegodyphus mimosarum | reverse complement strand
AATAACAATAAAAATAAAAGAGCGCGTGCATTTAATGCTTAATAAATAAATATCTCGTAATTACTGTTGCCATCCAGAAAAATCTAGAAAAATCGAGATTGTTCTACTGATAATTAAAAAAAGCTTATAAAAGCCGAGGTGAAACAGCTCACCTCAGTTAGTTGTTGTTGTTGCTGTTATACTTGTAGCTGTAAAAAGCGACTGCTGTTTGTTTACTTAATGCTGTATTGATTGTAGCGATTTCGCTGTGAGATAGAACTATTTTATCTGTTTTGAACTGAGTTTTTGCTAAACGTTTGAGATATTGTGCGAAGATCTGTGAAGAAATATTTCAGCATTTTAATTTATTTGTTGTGGAAGAACAAATTTTTGTTAACTTTTTAACGACTTGTGCATTCAATATATAACGAACCCGTACGCACATAACAGTAGTTCTTTGAATGACCATTTTACAGGAAAATGGATTGGGCGAGGAGGTCCAATTCCTTGGCCACCCGGATCACCTGATATAACGCCGCTGGTCTTTTTCCTTTAGGGATTTGTAAAGCACAACGTCTACAGGAGGAGAGTGTCGAACATGGATGACCTAAAAGCCAGAATTACAACCGCAATAGCCTCTGTGGATGCCGACATGCTTGCCGGTACCTGGCGTGAAATTGAATATCGACTTGATATTCTCCGTGCGGCGAAGGGGGCACACGTGAAAGTTCATTGACAAGGATCATGAAACGTTTTGAGTCTATCTAACTATTTATATTATTAATTTTATTCTATCTTTATTATTTTATGAGTTATTAAACATCAAAATGTGTCCCGGACTATAATAAACACCCTGTATTTTTGCTTCGTTTTCACGAATTGAAAACTTTGAAATTTTTTGACGAAACATTTAAATTCTTCATTTGCTTCTGACGTAGTCTATATCTCTTCCTTAGACTGTAATGGCGATATTCGTTTCGACGTTTCTGCGCTGTAAAAAATATTTCCAACCATATATATATTCAAATTGGAGACATCTTCAAACCTTATCTGTGTTAGAGCCATCACAGTTAACATATCTTATGCCTGAATTTTACATATCTCAGTCATTTTTCAATATAATATATTTTGCTCGAGGTATGTTATAAATGCCTGTCCAAATCTTTAACAGTTTTAATAAAAGCAAAAACTTTTTATTAAAAGCCCCACACTGCAAACAAAATTTACTCTATCCAAAATATTCCAATAGTCGTTTCTGTCATATTGAAATAGATTTTTAAAAACATTATTTTCGCATTCTTTTCAATTCTGAAAACTCCTTTAGGCATGCGAAAAAAATTCAATATTTGTAGTTAAATATTTACATTTTTTGCAAAGAAGTATTAATTCAAATAGCACAGAACTATTACTGGAACCTATATGTATTAAAATCAAAAATAGCTTTCATGAAACGAAAGAACTACTCCGTCCGAAATTTACTACGTATTCTAATGCTGAGGCTTCTTTCGAAGCTAAGTCTTAACAATTGAAAGCTAGAAATATTTATTAAATTGCTCTTGAATGATATCATGTTCAAAGTTAACAGCAGAATATCAGATTTCTAGGAATCACCTTAAAAATCCTTTCTTTAAGACTTTTAGTAAAGAAATTTCTTAACCATTTGTATTCAGTTTTCTTGCGTACTCAAATTGGCATTTAACATGAATAGTTTTTTTTCTGTGTCTGGCAAAAACTGTCAGTATGAACTACATAAATTTCGAGGAAAAATTATTCTGATTTTTCATGCCTTCAGGGAAAAGCCAAGCTTTATTTCAGCGTATTTTTTAATCATGCTTTCAGAATTCGATGAAACATTTTTAAGAGTGTTAATATTTTCCTTCCCGCTTAAATAAAGCCTGCATTTGTATATTTATAATAGACATTAGACTCTCGTAGAAATAACCTGTTAGCATATTTAATTAATACGTAGTCATACGTAGTAACAGTCATATGTGTTGTTACAGTTCTTCTTTCAACTTTCCCTCACACTATAATGGAGAGTTCACAGGAGGGCTTGTAGTTCACAAGTGGCATAAGTTCAACTTCGTAGCTAGGCAAATATATCTTGCTACGTCACAGATATTGGTGTAGGGATTTGGTTTAAATGCCCTAACTGTCCAACTTCATGCTAAACTGGTATACTAATCAACCAATCCCAGCCAAAGCAAACACAAACTGTCATTCGGTCGACGATTTCGTTGCACCAACTTCCCACTCACGCATGCCAACTTGGTATTTCCTGATTGTCTACGGCATAAACCCTGTCCCACAGTTGTTGAATTGGCCATTTGCGCCCTAGGACTATGACAACAATGACGACTGAACCATCGTGTGAGTGCCCCTTTATGAACAGTGGCCACAGACATCATGCGACTTGCTCTCAATAAACAGTAGCTTAATTTTCGACATGTAATTGCATTTTGAAATAGAAGTAATGCAATGACGCGTTTTTCTATTAATTACTAATTTGCTTTCTTAAAGTATATTATGTATGTAACAATTTAATTGATTTCAAGGTTTCCGCCGCACGTTGATAGACAGAATAACAAACAGAAATGCAGGTAATTTTGTTTCTGCCAATTATTATCACAGTCATGTTACTTTTAGAGAAGATAAAGGCCTTCGGAATGTCGTGTAATGGACTTGTACGTGTGAACTTTAAAATTAATGCTCTCGAATGTTTTTTCCTCTGATTAATTTTATTTCAGATAGTTCCTGCTTACGTTCTTTCTGTGTAAATTCTTTGCTTTACAATGATAATCGTGATCCATTGTCTTGAAAGATTTGCTATTCCTCCTAGAATACCAGTTTTACTCAGTCTTTGAATAGCTATGGTAACTATTGAAAGAACCTCTTTCATGGATGGAAATCGCTGTCCACGTGGGAGCTCTTCTAATATGGCTATAATTTTGATCGAAGCTTTTAAGTTAATTCTCCGTCCTTAAGCATGTTAGGTCACTTTTATTCACGTTTTTTGCAATCACTCACATTAAAATACTGCACTTAACACACTGTGCACCTGAAACCCATTTTTTCTCATTTCGCAATAATACTTTGATAATCCTAGACAAAAATCATCATTTAGTAGTCAGTGGTTAACCATGGTGAAATTTTCGGAGTCGCGGAGAGAATGGACTTCACTGGATTGACAACGATTTCAAGTCTTGTCAATTGCCGTCATTCACGACAGAAAGCTTTGACCTTTACAATCCAACCTTCGCTTCAATAATATTGCATCAAACAATGAGTGGCCAACTGGACACAAATTTCTTTTTTCTAATGCACAGCTTCTGTCAAGACACTGATGATAGTAAAATTGCTTTAGCTCGTGATTTTTCCTCGCATATTACTTGACGAACTTTTCCTTTTTAGCCCTCCACAAATATCACACTAGGTTAATGCCGGGAATATACTCTTTGCCGCCCGATGCATCTAACACTTTTCGCCTCTTTATTCTGCAGTCCTGTGCAGCTGAACCGGTTCTCCCGAATCTGGTGCCTGGATTACAATTTTTTAATAAGTTGATATTTTTAATCTTCGATCATCTTCTACGCCTGGCATATCCTTCACCGAAAGCTTAGTAGACCAAAGGATTGCTGTATTCCATTCCCTGATCACTAAAAATTTCACATAGTGTATTGTGAACCTCTCAAACGCTTCGTTTTGAACTGTGACCTTTCATTTTATAAAGTGACCCCACGCGCATACAGACTCCATTTCAAAGAATTATTACTTTAAACTGTCATTTCCTAGCGAATTCATGTAGACCTCTACTTTTGCCTCAGACGTTTAGCTTCATATAACACAAATATATGGAACCTCTCTTGCCTTTAATATAAAACTTGGTGTAAGGAATGCAGAGGGCATTTATAAAAACTGACTGGAAGATTTGATGACACCGTCATTAAATCTGACTTTAAATCTCTATATTCTTCACCTATTATGCAGTATTCGCGATCTTCTGGATACTTATTGTGATAGATATCTCTCTCCTTGTTTATATCTGTACTTATTTATTATCAGGATACAAACAAACTTTAGCATAGATCAACTCTAACATGGGTAAACACTTGAACCTTGAAACTAACGTTCTCGACAAAATTTGACAAACATAAGGTAATTTAAGAAGAACAATGCAAAATGAAACCGTATTTGTGATCCCCATAATAAATTTACTTTACAGATAAAAGTAGGAAATGAAGGTTAACTCTCTTTTATTTGGCAATACTGGAAAACTCATTAGAGGTGATGACATTCAAAATGGCAGCTTCAACGAAAACTAAATTCACTCATTAATGCATTGAACACCTTCTGCTTCATGCAGTTTCCTGGTTGCGAGGCTGTTAGATTGGATACATATCTGTAATTCCTGCAGTTTTTGGATATTTATAGCTCTCGGACATTCTCTGGAAATATCGAATCAAGGACGCATGTGAGAGTGGATTTATTACTCTGTTTGTTTGTTTCAGGAATTGAATCTTGATGCATTTGAATGCTGCTCGGAGGCTTTTTTTCCCAGTTTTATGAAGGACTCCATACCAGCCTGCTTTGTTTCGTGCTTTATCTTATAGCTATCATATTTGCCTTCTTACATTCTTCTTCCACCATTCGATGGTGGAATGCTGATGCTGAGTGACTGCTTTCGCTCAATGTTGCGTCAAGGCTTCATTCTTCTGCACATAGCACAAATTTTGCTGTGTTGCCCCCGAGGTTTTCAGACTGCCAGTTTTCTGCGTGCTTTGCCTTTAGGGACTTAATTATAAATGTGCTGTTTCAAGTTTCCTGAAGATCTCACAAGTACGTTGGTAAGGTTTGCTACCTCATTCACCGATGACCTTCCTTCTGTAACTCTAATAAGCACTGCAGCAGCAGTATTGTGGACGTCATTCAGCTTTCTCCTTGTAACCTTGCAAGGCTTGATAAAGAAACTAGAATAAAGCTGGCAAATAGTATTTTATATAACGATGGTCGAAATTTGACGAAATATCTTAACACAGTCCATTTTTGTAATTCTTGAGCAACTGCTTGTAGAGTGTTGCTTGTACAGAAGCTCAAATCAAAATCTGTTAGACACTACTAGACTGAAAGGCGATTATCCGTTTAGTCGGTAGCAAATAAAAATTCGGAAGGAGGTTAAAATAATTTTTTATTTAACTCTTTAATTTAACAGAAGTTACTACTTGTTCTACAGACAGACTTCTGCTACTTATGGGTGTTTAAAATAACATAAAATGAACTTAAATTCAAACTTATTCAGAGACTACACACAAAATAGCTAAGTGCCTAAGTGGCTCAAGAAATTAAACGTTAAAGGCGCGTATTTTAAAAGTCGACTAGAGACATGGCTAAGGCGGGAATAACTTTGGCACAGCTAACGATGGTACGTAACTGCTAGGCGAGGGTGCCAAAAGCTCTGAAACATTCCAACCCTCGGCTTAAATACACAATGACTAATTCGCATCCTGGAGGGGATTACAAAAAGAAGAAATAAAGACTCAAATCATAGTAATTGATTAAATAATACAAAGCCCTAAAACCTGATGAAATGATTGTAAGGTCTGAGTAGCCTTTGTCATGTAGGTTATGGCTCTAGTAGCGCCTTCATGATATCTCTCAAAAAATGAACACATCTAATAAATAACATCATGCGCACTGGCATGGCACAAACCACCAACAATTACAGCTCAAAATAAATAACTTAAAGAAACTGATTTGCCTTCTTTCGAAGAACTACTCGTCCGCTTGCTATAATTTATTTCTATTTGTTAAAAGTCACTTCCATGAAGAACTCATAAAAAATCAATGCAAATAATTAGGAAAACTGACTTCAGAAACAAACATAATTACAGATCGGTTTGAGTTTGACACGCACTGAAAATTTTACGCTTTTAATAAGTTGTTTAATATGTTTAATATAGCGATTAAAAAAGATGTCTTAATTGCTAGAAACGCACCATTCTGAGAAATCGTAAGTGAAAAGAACATATTTTCAGTTTACAAAATAATGTTAAAATTATATATAAATAGTAATTATTTCGAGATTTTTCTCGCTGCTATAAAGAAAAGAGCTATAATTAGTAGAAAAAGGCAGAAAAGTCTTTTTCCTCGTGTCCGTGTTCATTAATAAGTTGCATAAAGAATAAGCAAAAGATTAACGTGATTTCTAGAAGTACAGACATGGAAAATTCTTCTGTCGGCAGTGTTTTTTACTTTATCTAGGTCCAAATTAGAATAGCATGCATTAATTTAGCTTACAAATTTTGGCATTGCGAAGAAGTATTAAGAAACGAGTGCTGGAAATTAGCAAGAGATTATTATTTTTGAAAAACAAAAATGTATTATTTTCTAAATAGAAGAGATTATCTTTTAACACTCTCTCTCTTTTTCTCGGAAATAAAATTACGCCATCAATAAAAAAGGGCTAAATTATGAAGAACAAAGCTTATTTTTATAAATAAAATATACATGAAAAATTCTTATGGAGAGTAGTCTAAAATGTAAAATAAACAAAATATTAATAAAATAAAATGCAAATTATTTTATCCTTCTTTACTAAGAATTATAAAGTAATATATAAAGTAAAAAAATCTGATGTGTATACAACATGACTTCCTTGTACGGAATATTAAATTATACGCCTTTTCTGCTACATTTCATTTAAACTTATTGCCACGAATTTCAGAACATATATATTTCTTATTCAATTAATTCGAAAAGCAAAAATACATAAAACCCCAAATCATCTTTATTAAAAATTGAAAAATATAGAAGAATATAAAATACCAAATACAGTTAAAACAATTAAAAACAATTTTTACAATTAAAATTAGGGTTCCTACGCAAAAACGGGCAAGTACTTTGTAACGGAAAAGGGGTGGTACCTTTAAAACGTTGGCACAACAAAAAAACAAATATGGTCATTAGGCACAACCTGTTACCTCGAGGAAAATAAATTTCACAATTATAGCATCAAGTTGTTAATTAAACTTCATGGTTAATGAACACCGAAACAGATTAAACTTTTACCAATTTAATAATAACCGGTAAACAGCTAATAATAAAGAAAAACCAAACATTTCAAGAATTCCAAATAAAAAAATAACATTAGGTATTGCGTTGTGTTCTAACTAAACAAGCCCCAGCTAGTAAGAGTTATGGTGGCACAATATAAAAAAAAATAAAAAAAATTAAAAAAAAAAAAAGAAGAAGAAAATCTGAAAGGTTTCAGATTTTAAATTACGTCCAAAGGGGCGTTTTTTAAACATTTTCTATGTTACTTTTATTTATTGAATATCATGTTCTTCGCATTTAAACCATAAAATTCAGTTAAAGAACAATATCGCAAAATAATTTTAAACCGAGCATATGTTTAGAATTTCCTACGCACAGTCTCACGCGCTGCAGATAAAAATGTTTTTTTCTGTACAACGTTACCATTGCCCGCTTTGAAATCCTCGAGTTTGTTCATAAAAAATTCGTTAAAGTTTTACAAAATATGAAATCGTTAATAAAACAAATTCCAAATTTCAAATTTGGGCTTCCAGATCCCCATATTCGCAGCAGGATGACGGCATTCAAAATTCGATGGCTCTAGGTACCGTCGTTTTATCAGAATGCGAGAAACATACATACACTTATGAACATTCTTCATTATTTCATTTCTTTAAATATAATACAGGGCTATAATATTTGGTGCCAACAATTTGAAACGTGAACCGACATTTAATGTTTCGGACGCAAAATCGCAAAACGAAAACAACAGTCCTTCAGGGAGAAAGCCCCTTTGAACTAATTATTTCACTATTAGACAAGAGATTATACTCGTTGTATTTATATCCCAAAACATTATTGCACCAATAAATAAATTGCACTCGAAAAAATTAAATAAAAAAATTGCTCTGAATAGCCAAAGTTGCAAATCTCCTTATAACTAGGTAATTAATTCAAATTTTCATTCCTCAAAAGGGGCTAAATATAAAGGACCACTTGAATCCTTCCAGAAGAGTAAAATGAAAATAACAAAAAAAAACGTTCAACTATTAAGCTTTTTTACAGAACATAACAAAAGAATCAATTTAACTCAGTATTTTTAAGATAGTATTCGCTAACAAAATTTCTTAGTATGACAAGCTTACTCATAAGTATGCTATGGATTTAGTTGGGTCCTAAATTACCTTACCCATAACTTTACTATGGAATTATTTGAGTTCTAAATTAATTAAATAACCAAACAAATACTTAGCTGTGCAGGATAGCAAAATCACCAAATTGCAGCAATTACAGAATTCACTGGAGAACGTAGTAGTACCGGAAGATCCGTATGTTGAAGTTGGTAGAGGAAGGCACGTTAATTCCATTCTCCGCGTTGGCACTTATACCCATCACAATCTCGAGTTCATGGAGCCCGAAGGACAGGGATAGGCGACGATGACAACCGGCTAAATGTCTGATAACACACATTCCTGGAGAACGAATACACTACTCTGATAACCCCTATTTCACAAAAAACTCAGAACGAAGCATGGCGAAGAGTAACTAGAGTTTTGTTCTTCTTCTTTACAACGAGGATGTTTCTTTTATTTTCGTTTAATGACAAACTATGGCTATTGACTATTACGGTTAATAAGGTCTTTGGAATCCACTTCCATTTCATCGTTGCTTGTAATTAAGTTACGAACGGCTCCATCTGAAGCAAAATGGCTAGCAAGCCCACTACAATCCGACAGCAGTAGTTAAGCAAGTCAAAACGTGGCAAAAAAGAGGTTCTAGCAAGCGTGCAACCCCGTTATTAAACCACGCAGACACACATTTCTGCAAAACTCCCAAATTCAGGGAGAATAGTTTTTCCTTAACGCCAAGAATAAAGCAGTACAAAAAATTTCACTCTTCTGATCAGTAGTTCCAAAAACATTCAAACAACCCAACCACTTCACCAAGATCAACATCGAAACGCAGCAACCCCCATTTCGCGTGCCAAACCTACCCTCGGAAAGACAGAAGCATGAGTCACCTTGAAGAAAAGAAGCTTAAAAAGTGCCAATTTTAGCCGACAAGAAAATTAACCGGATCTGCTGAATTTAAACACTTAAATGAGCATAACTCCTGATACACCTAGCGTAGCTCACTAAAAGAAGTTCAAAAGAAATATTTTTCTGCTTAAGTTGTAAAACTTTCAAATGAAAGCAACAATATTTAGTATTTTTAAATTGCAGTATTACTCAGAATGTTGGCCTGATACCATTATCTCTTCGACAGAGTTAAATGACAAAAATTGAAGAACTGATTTTATAACTTTCTTATGATAAAAAACAATAAACAAAATGAATAACAAACACCTTTAACTAGAGAACATAAAAGCTGTGTAGTCGAAATTTTCAAAAGCTGATATAAGTTTAATTAATTGGAAATAATTTAATTGACTACACAAGAAGGCAGATTTTTCGGTGTACAAAACTAAAATTTTTCTTTTAGTTCCACTCGGCAAAAAGACACTGAAGGTGCAGAAACTAGCTTAATTCACTACTCTTCTAAGTTTCAAATATAAACAAAAATGGCTGATATGGTTAAAAAAACTAGGTTTAGACGCATTTAAACAACTTAAATCGTCTATAATTCTCACCTATTGGATGCAGATTAACAAAGGCATAAAAACCCTTTACCAGAAATAAGAACACTATAATTCAATCATTTTAAAGCAACAAAATGCACAATTTACCAACATATAAGAAAATAAACCTGAGCTCACTGAGCATAGTAAAAAAGTGGGAATATATATATATATATATATATATCCACATAGGCATCCATCCAGGGTCTACATGTTATAGCAGTCCTATATACAAAATTTGAAAGTTCTGAGGCTACTCGTTTTTGAGTTAAGCGAAAAACATACATACATACATACATACGTACTTATGTACATCACGAAAAAATCTCTTCTGAATGCCTTTTCAATCCTTTTTGCAACCAGTTTTCGAAAAAACAGTCCTTTATTCTGTCCTTACGTACAGATGTCAAGCAAGAACGTCGTTAAATTGCATTCGATAGCAGTCTAAATGGATATTTCCGTTGAAATATGGTACCCGAAAATTTTCGCAATTCCAAATACTTCCTTTAATTCGTGCAAGGAAGTAAAAAGAATTTTATTCTGATCCGAGAGAAGGGACGAAATACCGTATATACTGCCACTTTTAAAAGGCGATTGGGATGAGGGGAACCAATCGCCAAATCCTGGTGGTGACGAATTAAAGTCCAACAGTTTTTAGTTCGGGCGCCACTTGTACATTAAAATTTTTTCCTTGCCAGGAAATATCGGCAGTGCTCTCTTCGTCATGCAACTCTGATGCCTCGATTACGCGTCG
>KK116251.1:1083143-1100856 GCA_000611955.2 Stegodyphus mimosarum | reverse complement strand
AGTTAAGCCAGGAAGGCACGCAGCAGAAGGGTGGATGAAGGGTGTGATGATATAAAGCTATTCGAAATGAACTGAAGTAATTTCATCAGAAAAAATAACGAGAGAGTATTTTCAAATAAATGTATGATTTTCTAATTATTACAAGACAAATGCATCTAAGACAACTTTACTATGGGATGCCTTTGTTATCTTATTTTTTACAAAAATTAGATTTTAATTAGAAGACCAAAGTTTATATAAAGTATGTATTTTACTTGCTACATACTTTTAAAATCAGTTCGAGAAACAGGAAATATTTAACTTCGCATGCAAACATTTTCTCAATGTTTCTGCGATAAAGAAAATTGTATCTACACTGGTTATCATAAATTAAGGAAAAATCACAAAAATAAGCCAAACCGTGTAAAATTTGAATATGTTGCCAAGTAAGAGTCGCTGATTAAAACTGCAATATGCAAATTAGTTGCCCTGCACTCGGAATACGTCATCTGCGAGGAGCCTAAAAGTTTATGTTTGAGAGCAAGCCCACATAGCATCAGAATAACATCAGAAATCTGAGATAGCCAATTCGTAATAATGACCTCCAGGCATCATTTGCCTGCAGAACTACGATGGAGAGACATTGGAAGACTAGACGCAGGACAAAGTCAAACAGAAGTGGTCAGATGGCTAAATGATAGTTCTTCTGTGGTTCATAGACTTTGGAGGTAATTTCAAACCACAGATTCGGCGTCTAGGAGGTTCAGCCAAGGACGGCCAACTGCTACGACGAGCGCCGATGACCAATATTTGACATTATGTACACGCAGGAATAGAACCGCTACTTAGACTCTTCTTAGTTCCTCCCTTGCTGCAACCACCAGAAGGTTGATGTCAATGTCAACTGTGCGTAGGGTCTAACGTAGGGTGTGCGTAGGGTATGAAGGTCGTCTGTGTGCGAGGCGACCAGCCGTTTGCGTGCTACTCACGTCATGCCACACCAGGGACCGTTTGCAGTGGGCACGACAACATGTCCACTGGACGCCTGATCAATGAAGGGCTGTTCTCTCTACGGATGACTGCGGGTTTAGTCTAGAAAGCGATAGTAGGCGTTATTTGATATGGAGAGAACCTGGAACTCATTATCATCCGTCAAACATCCCTGAAAGAGATGCATACGGAAGAGGCAGTGTCTGTGTTTGGAGTGGCATCTCTTTGGGTGGACGCACAGATCTCCATGTCTTTTCAAGGGGAACAGTGAGGTTTATAGAGATTACGTCCTTGATGCTTATGTGCGCCCATATGCCCGGGTAATAGGTGACACCTTCCTGTTACAGGACAACAATACCAGACCACTCAGGGCTCGCATCGTAGATAATTATCTTCAACAGGAAACAATTATGGACATGGATTGGCCAGCTCCATCCCCGGACTTGAATCCTGTCGAGCACGTTTGGAATGCTTTAGGGAGACGTCTAGCTGCTCTCATCCGCCCCCTCAGACCCTTGCCGCACTTTCAACTGCTTTGCAATAACAATGGCTCTCGCTTCCTACAGAACTGATAGACCGCATAATTGAAAGCACCACACATCGCTGTATGTGCTGTATTGCTTCTAGAGGCGATCATATTCCATATTAAAGGTACTTTTCCTATAGCAAACTGACACCTTCGATTTGTTTATTTTATACATGTGCTAATTTTTATACTATCATAACTGTCTGGTAATTTCTTTTTATGTTATTTGAAATCTTACTATGTGTTGTATATTGTGGGTAAGTTTCATAAAATTCCACATGTAACTTTTTCAGTAATCGTGATTTTTGTGTTTTTTCCTTAATTTATGATAACCAGTGTAGATAATAATTTGTTAACCCATCACAGATTTTGAATAATTTTCTATATTTATACTGCATCATTTTTATATTTTGTGCTCATATTGCGGTTCATTCACATATATTTTTGTAACACCTGATAAAATTTTAATAAAATATTTATGTTTCGTATTATTTAATTTTAAATTTCCAACAAATTTTTAGAAAGGAAAAATACACGTAAATTGCTATTAATTGTTTTGTAATTGGCAGCTTTACCAAATTGCTGGTAATTGAAAAGGTCACTTAATTTACGATCACTAATTATGCTGAAAATATTAAAGCAGTAAGCATCCCCATAAGTTGCTTAAATTTGCAAGATTAATTTTTAAGGTTTAAACAGAACCTTTATCTTCAACTACAGGCGTGAAAACAACGCAGCAGAAGCACGCTATAACAATAAACCAAAACATTCGCGAAAGTTCTAATTAAGGAACGAAACGAACTACTGAGGCCATCTGGTGACAGAAAGTGAAAACATTTATGAAATAATTTCCTTAAAAGATGCAATTAACCAAATCTGAAAGGTTTTTACGAATGTGATGTGTCTCTAGGAAATTTGATTCACCTGAGTAGCAATTCGTGATTCCAATTCTAATTCATGCTTACCTTCTGCTTTTAAGGAAATTATTTTATAATTGTTTTCTTTCTCTGTCAATTGATTACGCCAGTAACCTTGTTTAACTGAATTTAACTGGGATATTTTGGTTTCTTCTTATTGCTTGCGCCCGTGCTTCCTTTTCGTCATTTTCACTCCCGCAGTTGAAGAAGATTGTTCTGTTTAAACTTTCGAAACTAGTTCTGTAAATTTGTTCAACTTAGGCCTATTCTTGCCGCTTTAGTATCTCCAGTATTTAGTCTTCTGCATATTATTTTTACTTAATAAATCACTAATTATATTAAGTGAGATCAGAATTCAATGAGGCATTCGAAATACTTCAAAATAGGAACGTTATTCTAAATATTTCGCTAAAAGGCATGCATAGCAGTACAGAAAGTATTCCCACAAAACTATATTCTATCGTCTGAAATAAAAATATGACATCTTATAATACAGTCCCGTTGTTTCATAAAATTTTTCTTCTGAATATAACATCAAAGAAAGTCAATACTTTAACAAAGATACCGGTAATTTTAACAATAATTAAAATTATAAAATCTAATTAAAGTAGAATTTTACGTTTTGAGCTTTGTACAGGATTAATAATATATTGTTTTACCTTTGAGCTTATTCGAATATCAGAATGAGGTCTGTAAGTGGAAAGTTATATGCTGAGCAATCCAAATACGTCAAAGTTTGCTCAGTGAAATGAAAGATCAAAAGGCGGAGAAATATGCAGTTCTCGATAAAATGTATCATTCCAAACTGATTTGCCTCAAGGTTGGGAAAGAGCTTTCGTTTAAATCAATATGAATTTTATAATAGTTAATAAGGAGTAAATTAATGCGGGAATTCGAGTTACAAAGCGTTAAAGTATTGTAAAATTTAAAATGCATTGGCTTTGAACAAAGTCCCGCTTCCAAGAAAGTAGACTTTTATGAATCATCAATTGAAAAGAAATCGATGATTGCAGCTTGTAATCGTCGATTTAAAAAAATCGATCACTGCAGCTTGTACAGTTGTTAGGTTTTTTTATATCAGGAAACATAAAATATATGTGCAATGACCTCGCCGGGACCTTCAATCCTAGACCTCTCGAATAAGTGTCGAATATATTTCCAATTATACAACGAAGGCATGCGGAAAGAAGGGAGAAAATACCATCTATACTCCCCCTTTTAAAGGGCGACTGGGGATTAGAGTATTCAATCGCCAAATCCTGATGGTGACGAATTATAGTCCATCAACTTTTAGTTCGGGCGCCACTGTAGAGTCAGTTAAAACTCTTTGATGTGAGGAAATTCAAGAAATCCACAGTGCCATCTCCGAGACTCGAATTCCGAACCTTCCGAATGCATAATTCACAAGCGTACATCAGTATCGCTACTGAAGGAGGGGTTTCGAAAATGAACCATTGAGCTTCTATTGCTCATGTGATGCTGAACCTTTGAAACTGTGCATATGAGAGCAACTTGTTGTTTACGTTTTATTTTGCATTTGTTTCTTAGTTATAAATGTATGGCGTATATATGCTGTTATCATTTTAGTAGAAAATCTCCTCGTGCTTTCATTTTATATGTCTATTTACTTGTCGACGTTTCACTTTTGCGAAACTTATGACGCACTGATATTCGGGTTAATGTTCGTCGCATGTTATCGCTCTTTATATCGAGAAAATGACTCAATCTACAATTAGCTTCGAATGTTATGCGTTTACTAACACCTGTGGATTAAGAGACTTCAAGTGTATAATGTTTTTACTGAGCTGAGAGTAACTGGAAGTGTTGCAATGAATCTAGTACTTTCTTTTGTCAATGTTTGAAGGCCTTTGATTTTGAAAATGTAAGATTCAAAATATATATTATGAATGATCTGATTATACCTATTGTTAACATTAAACGTCACATATGAATAAACAAAATATATTTGTTGTGAAAAAGATAAATTCATTCTGTTTGATGAGTATTTAATACATTTAAGAGTGAAAAGTTAATGGGAAATTTAATACACTAAATTTGTAGGAATAAAATTAGGAAAGCTTACTTTGAATAAAAATTCTCATTAACTATTACTATAGAACATCTTGTCATATAGATTGCAATAAAAAGTTATAAGACTTTACATATATAATTATGCTTATATTTGATCTAATTTCGCAGTGAAAATTTTTACAAGAAATCCACGATGTATTAATTATTTTGTTCAGGAAATTATCTTGCTTAACATGTAGCAAAAGTCGTGTGAAATAACAGAAATATTACTGCAAATCCATTGGTCCATTCTAGAAGCCACTCCCTCGGGAGCGGTACAGATGTGCACTTACGAAATATGGCTCCCGAATGCACTTCAGGTGTGCTACTGTTACATCAGGAAGCATGCGGAAAGGAAGGAAAAAGAGTTAATGGAGAATTCATGGAATATTATGGAACTAAATATTATTTTATGATGCTTTGAAAATTAAAAAAAAACCTAATATTGCCTGTAACTACAGTAAAAGTTAATAATAAGCTTTGATTAAAATAGAGGTCTGCATTTTGAACTTTGTATAGAGTTATTAACACATTGCTTTAAATTTTCCCTTATTCCAAGATCAGAATTAACAGTAGTATAAAAATGGGGATTCTGCGGCAAGTGGAGCTGTGGGAGCTGAGGGCGTGGCCAATGACGTCAAAGAGAGGGCACGGCCAAGGGCAACGTCATCGATGACATCACACCGGGGCGTAGCCAATGACATCACGAGTTGAGTTGAGCTGATTTTAGAGTGTTGTTTGAGTTGTAGACCTCCTGAGTTTCATTTAAATTTAATTTTTCAAAATTGGCAACGAGGGGGAGGGGGCAAATGCTCATGGCGCCCGCTAGGAACGAAAAAAAGAAAATAATCTATTTAGAAATTGCCCATGCTGCTCTCTGTGGATGAAAAATGAAAATAATCTATTTTGGAAATTATTTTTTAGAAGGTTCTATTATCCAAAATATAAGACCGAACCCTCGAAGAAAATGTCTTACCAGCTTAGTAGTTTGAAGATTTTAATCACTAAGTTGATGTTCAGATTTAGGTTAAAAAGACTGTATAAGAAAATTAAATTAGAATTGGCTCGTCAATTGCAATTATGCCTGCGTCAGGAGATGCCACCGTTGCGATGTGTTTATACATTGTTTTATGTGTCATTTTATCATTCATCTATATTTTTACAGAATTTCATAAAATTCCCATCGATTTTACTCTACATCTTAACGACAGTGGAAATTTATCATTTTCAGTATGAGGAATAGTTCTATGTGTCATGAAAATGAATTTATCGTATCAGGATCCAGCTCAGATTGCAACTTTTGGTGGTGTCGAGGCTTTACATCATGCTTCAGGAGGTAAAGTTTCCCTGAAACAGATTCAAATATGGTTGGAGGAAATTGATGCGTACACTCTTCGCAAGCCAATTCGCCGAAAATTTCAAACGAATAGAGTAATAGTGCATTCTATACATCAACAATGACAAGCTGATTTAGTAGACGTTTCACATTTACATGATTATAATGATGGTTATAATGAAAAAAAGAATGCTAGTGCTTACATTAAGAGAGGATCAAATTATTTTGGCACGCTTCTCAACAACAGCTCTCGGTGAACTGTTAAAGAACTGCCGTTCCCTTTTCGCTGGAAAGCTGATCAGTAAAATAAATCGGTTCTTTGAATCGATTCCGGAGCGGATCGTTCATCTCTATTATAAATCCGAAAATTCGACGCATGGCATACATATTTCGTAGCACAGAAATTCAGTTAAAGTATTTAGCAAAATGCACTAAGCTCTAAGAATTTGACAATTTCTGTCAATCCCATCTTTTAGTGAAAATGCATGAAATATGAATTTTTACGTTAATCCTCGTGCAAAGAATGGTATAAATGGTTAGTTTTTCAACTTACTATTACAGCTAATTTTAAAAATGTGCTCTTTAATATGGCAACTACTAGTCTTAAAAATTATCAACGTTATACGATTTAATTATTTGCAACGCTAGATGGTATAAAACAAAAACTGGATTCTGTACACCTTCACGTGGTAACAAATTATCGTTAACCATTATTTAGTTCAAGGGCCATTTCTACAGATGTCCGGAGATTTTTTTTCCGTTGAAGTCAGTAAATACAATGTTCTCTCCGAGATTTTAATTTAGCACATTCCGATTGCCAGCTTCCAATTGTAACATCTAGGTCAGTAGTAAGAAAGAAGAAAAATAAATTTCTTAAATTTTATCCTTTTAAAGGGAAACTGGAAAAGAAGCGGATCTGCCCTCCAAATCCAAGTGCTGACTTTCCAAAATTTGAGTTCTGTCGCCCCTTCAGGGGTAGAGTAAACTTTGAGGTTTTTAACAGAAAATCAGCAGTGCCAATCCCTCGGTTCTAAATCCAGCAATCCCGATTGCTAACCGGACGTTCTTCCAATCAGACTACGGGAGAACAAACTAAGGGAGGACGAATATTCCTTACGCAAATATAAAACCTAATGCATTCCTAATGCTAAATTAATACATTACCCAAATATGTTATTACATCGCAAAATATTATAAGAAACTCATTAGCAATTCACATGTACATTATAATGCTCACGCATTGCATGATCAGAGTAAAAACCAACATTACCAGTAAATTTTTCAGCTTTCTTGAAACTGAAATACACTGCTGGCCACCGTAAACGCAACACCCTGAAGTAAGCATGCAAATAACATGAAATTTACAACATGCATTAGCGGAGGTGCGATATGCAATTCAGCACAAACGCACATCACGCGCGCTTGTGGCGCCACTTCAAAGCGCTATTTAAAGCTTGGAGTTTTCGACGATTTCAAGTTCGGCAATTGTGTTTTTCTTGTGCTTTTTTCAAAAACACGATCCATTATGCCTCGTAGTAAACAGCGATCATCGTTTGATCAAGTATCCGAGTTCGACAGAGGAAGGACAGTGGCCTACCGAGAGTGTGGATTATCTTTCAGGAAAATCGGTAGTCGTGTTAGACGAAACCAAACAACTGTGATGCGGATATGTGACCGTTGGATGCAGGAGGGTACGACGGACCGACGTGTTCGATCGCATCGACCTCAGTGCACCACTTCAAGTGATGGCAGGAACATTGTGCGCATGGCAGTGACGGATCGCTCAGTCACATCACGAACCGTAGCACAGCACAGTCAGTCTGTAAAGCATCATCCAGTGTCTGCGGGTACCATTCGACGCCGTTTACAGCAGAGTGGTCTGTCCCCAAGACATCCATTGCTTCGTCTACCCTTGACGCAGAACCACAGACGCCTCCGCCGCCAATGGTGCGATGAAAGAAGGATGTGGACGGCAGAATGGAATGAAATTGTCTTTTCTGACGAATCACCACGATGGTCGGATTCGAGTCTGAAGACACCGTGGAGAGAGGATGCTGGAACAGCTGCGTTATGCACCGCCACACTGGTCCTGCACCGGGTATTATGGTATTATTAATACCGAAGGTATTGGATATCACTCTCGCACTCCTCTAGTACGCATTGCCGGTACTTTAAACAGCCAGCGCTACATCTCCGAGGTGTTTATGCTAGTTGTCCTTCCTTATCTTCGGGGCTTGCCCACAGCCATATTTCAACAGGATAATGCACGACCACGAGTGGCACGTATTGCCCAGATTGAATTGCTTCCCTGGCTGGCTCGCTCTCCGGATCTTTCGCCGACAGAAAACATGTGGTCCATGGTTGCTGAATGATTGACCCAGATTACATCCCAAGCTGCCACATCAGATAAACTTTGGCAACGTGGGGAAGCTGCTTGTTCTGCTGTACCCCAAAAACACATCCAAAGTCTCTTTGAATCCATGCCGAGGCGTGTGGCAGCGGTGATCTCCAACAATGGCGGCTACTCTGGCTACTGATTCTGGAAGGAACCACACTTCACAGAAGTCTATAAATTTAATCATTTGATACTTGGTCAACATGTTATCTACTAAATAAATTTTGTTGTGATATCTCTTTTCTTTCTTGGTGCTGCAATTTGGGTGGCCAGCAGTGTACTTCTTAGAATCATGAACTGGAAAGTCAACTCGAATAAATCCAGCAAACACGTCATTTTTGTTCCCTTACTGAGCAAAGCCCAGGAAATCTCCGACAGCCCGTCCGGTCTTTAATGCTTTCGATTTTTTGCTTTATGTTACCATTTCTCACAATAGGCCGATATTAGGAAGATGATCATCAGAAGCCTTATTAGGACTCGTATTTCTTTTATCTATTTGGCGAACATGACGTGTCCTGACTGGACAGTGAGTTGACTGCAAACTATGTCTTATGGATTATAGCAAAGACGACAAGATGAGAAGGGTTAAAATTACTCTTTATTTTTCCTCGTTTTCACAGTCGCTCTCACACGTCGGGATACAAAGACCAACCACTTGTGGTCTGAACGTAAAAATATAAGACTACTGACTAACTAAAATTTAAATAAGAACTAATTTTTAATATTTTACGCAGATGACTAACACTAAGACTGGCCTTTTAAATTACTACGTCTGTAGTGCGCAAATTGCGGAAACTCTCTCTCCTTCGACTACGCTCTTGGCAAAAAGCCACAACTTTCGCATTAATTCTGGCGGGAAGTGAAAATAAGAGATATTAGTAAAGTTTTACAATAAAATAAACGCTAGTCAAACTTAAGATCCTTACAGCCTTATTGGGAATTTTCATCGTAGATATTGTATTGTATGGATGCTTATTGACTCCTCTGTCAATGTAGTGATAGACATTTGGACAAAGCTCTATTATGACATTTTCTGAACAACTGAGAGAACTTCGTTCCGTCATTGACTAAAGTGCTTTGGATAAACAGGAAATAACATCATCATCTTTCTGCTATCTCCAAATTGCTGCTGGAGATAGGGAATCCTCCACTATATGGATGTTTGTTAGTAGAATATCAATTATCTTTAGAAATAGTCGCGAATTACGAATAATTTTCGTTCAAACATAAATTACGTCAGTGGTATGATACAATCCTCATTTGAATTGAATCGTACTGTTACGGCGAGAATGAACTTTGATTACAAGTGCTTTTTATATTAAATGAATTTAATTAATTGCACTAGAGCGCGCATTTCCAATCCCCTGGAGCTCCTTGAAATTTAACAGGAGATCAATAGTGATTGCACAGGGGACCAACGGTGTTTATTGTGTCGATATCCAAATATGCACAGGCAATTGATCGATATAATTAAGATTCCATTCACTACAAAAACGTTTCTAAAACAAAATTGATAACTAGTTATTCATTGATAGAAAACTTTATCATATAATAAGGAAAAAAAATCACAAAATACATATTAGGGAAAACATGCGTTAAAAATGCCATATATTTGATCTTAATGATGAAAGAAGAGTTGTCTGGACTGAAGGAGAATTTCAAGCTCAAGTCTTGTTGGAGACATATGAGTTAGATAAGTTTTCAAACATCATCTCAAAGTCATCTCAAAACATTGCTGCTATCGAACCAACAGTTACGTATTCTGCTCTCTTTGAGCTACTTATGCTTGCTTATCTTGTTGCCCGAATTATCATTTATTTCAATAAAATGTCAATTTCTTCCTGTTTGTCTGGCGTTGTTATTAAGGAGACTTTCGTAAAACCATATAATATATTTGAATAATGAGAAAATGAAAATATTTAATCACAAAATCAGCCATAAGTGATTTACAGGCTTACATTCTTAATTTACTTCAAGATTTCAGTTATGTGGGATTTTGTTTTGCTTGAATTTTCCCCGTGTTATTTCTACTACTTTTATAGATACTAAAATTAAAGTTTTTTTAACTGAAATTTCATTTAAAGAAAAAAACGGTGAGTTTTACGCATTTAGATAAAGAATATGAAACTTTAAAATATACCACAGGTCAACTTTGGAGTAAAATATTTGGCTTTTCCTTTAAAAATAAATTCACAAATAAAGCGAAAGCGACTCAGTAACGTATCATAAACCACGAAACGCACAGAACTCTGACAAGATGGCTTAAGCACCCATGTGGTTTGCTTACAAAGTATTCTGAACTCGTTCCCTTCTAGTAGCATTCGTTTCGATTTGCAGCATGGGGCTGAAGATGCAACCGCATAATAAACAGTTTAAAAATATGAAAGTGTAGGAAATTTAGAAAGTTCGATGAAAAGTTATTTTTGATTTTTATATGAAGGGTGAAAGCTCCATAGCACGTAATTTAGGCTATGAAAGAAGCTTCAAACGAGGGTCGGTACTAACCCCTTGGAAGTCTATGAAATTTTAAATGGGGCGAATGGTGGTCAAGGGGTCGACTGGGATTCATAATCGAATGTGCACAGACATAATCTAGATCACGATAATTTTAAAAAAAAATTGATAGTTAATTGTTTATTGACATAAAGCTACATCATACGATTCATATCTTACTCAGAATGCATTGATACGGTAAATTCTGGAATATAAAAGTCATCCGAGAGAAATATCCCAAAATAAGAATTTTTACCCAACCAATATTATAAATATTTCTCTCTTCTTGCCTCGTGGAAGCAGTCTTTACTCAAGTTAATAATTTCCTATGAAATAAGGAAATAGAATGAATATTTTTGTCCAAGGCCAAATATTCAAAACGTCGCTTCAGTAAATCGGGAGCAGCCATTGTGTTAATTTAAATCGAACTTCTTCTCAATTGGAATCCGTGGTTGCCCTTTGGTAACTTTTTCATACCTGTAGAATTAAAATGCTAATAAAAAATAATACAACATAAATATTGGGTTGGCAACCAAGTAATTGCGGATTTCACTCATAGATGGCTTCAGTTGAATTTTTAGGTTTGCAGACGTAGTACAAATGTAAAGCACATTTTGTTATTTGATAGTTGGTAATTCAGCTGTGAATCAGTAAAAAAAAGTTTTTTGATCGGTTGCGTAATTTTCGTTTGGCGTTCGTTGAAAAATGGAAAATCAAAAGGAACATTTTCGTCATATTTTGCTATTTTATTTCCGCAAAGGGAAAAACGCATCGCAAGCTCATAAAAAGTTATGTGCTGTTTATGGTGACGAAGCCTTAAAAGAACGGCAGTGTCAAAATTGGTTTGCCAAATTTCGTTCTGGTGATTTTTCACTCAAAGATGAAAAACGCTCTGGTCGTCAAGTTGAAGTTGATGACCACCTAATCAAAGCAATAATCGATTCGGATCGTCACAGTACAACACGTAAGATTGCAGAGAAGCTTCATGTATCACGTACATGCATTGAAAATCACTTAAAACGACTTGGCTATGTTCAAGAACTCGATACACGGGTTCCTCACGAACTGAAAGAAACGCATTTAACGCAAGGCATTAACAGCTGCGATTTGCTAAAGAAACGTAATGAAAATGATCCATTTTTAAAACGACTGATAACTGGCGATGAAAAATGGGTTTTTTACAACAATATCAAGCGGAAAAGATCGTGGAGCAGGCCAGGTGAACCAACTCAAACAACATCAAAAGCTGATATTCATCAAAAGAAGGTTTTGTTATCAGTTTGGTGGGATTACAAAGGAATTGTCTACTTTGAACTCTTACCACCCAACCGAACGATCAATTCTGATATCTACATTTAACAACTAACGAAATTAAACAATGCAGTTGAAGAAAAGCGGTCCGAATTGACAAATCTAAAAGATGTCGTACTCCATCATGACAATGCAAGGTCACACACATCTTTGGTCACTCGGCAAATATTATTGGAGCTTGGTTGGGGTGTTTTGCCACATCCACCATATAGTCCTGACCGTGCACCATCTGATTACTTTTTGTTTCGATCTTTACAAAACTTCTTGAATGGTAAAAATTTCAATAATGATGATGATGTCAAATCGTACCTGATTCAGTTTTTTGCTAATAAAATCCAGAAGTTTTATGAACGTGGGATTATGATGCTGCCTGAAAGATGGCAAAAGGTCATTGATCAAAATGGGCAATACATTACAGAATAAAGTTATTTAGTTCCATGAAAAAATTGTCTTTGATTTTCTAAAAAAAATTCGCAATTACTTAGCTGCCAACCCAATATAATTAATCATTTTTTCAAAGCTTTTCTTCATAATCTTAGACTAATTTTTATCTTATAAAATGTGGCATTCTTCGAATCATAAAATGTACGAAAAGTCTGAAGACTTTACTTGAATTATCACTGTGCCTTGAAAGTATCATAGAGACACGGAAAAGCGTCTAAAGTACTCTTTATTTAACCCAAAATTAACTGAATGCACCACTCAAGCTAGAAATTATAGCTTAAATCAAATGTACTGAAATGAATTAAGTAAAGTAGGTTAGCCTAAGGGCTACACAATTAAAGTAACGCTCAAGTTGGCTCTGACCTAAAGGTCGACGGGACAAACTGAAAGGCGGAAATAACGCAATGTCTCAGAGTGCTTCGGAATCAGCAACGTGGCCTTCGGCAGGCAGAACACGCTGATTTCAACCTCTAAAACCTTCATTTAAATACTATCTTCTCTCATTGAATATTCCGTGAGCTAGAAATTTACATTCTGGCAAGAAAATGAGACACTAGAAAGATAAGAAAGCTAATTAACTAAACCAGATCTTACAATTATTTGCATTATAATTTTGTATGCTGTATATTATAAAGGAAAATATAAGCAGGTCGATGAAGTTTACTATTCTTTAAAAGGATTTATTGGAGGAAAAATGTTGGCTATCTCTGCGCTAGAAATTTTTTAAAAATTTTTAATTTAATTCCAAATATAATTCGAACTGCACTTAAACGGAAAGATAGAATTTTCCAGGAAAATTTCAACAAAAATCGAAATCCTTATCCAAACTGCGTTAAAGTCGTCCTAAAAATCTAGCTCTGCACCGTGTCCATAAAAGTCTTACCTGGTCTTAATTTTCACACAATTACATATTACAAAAATCTTTTAAATGATGCAAATTATTAACATTTAGGCATTTTTGAATTTAAAAACTTCACTTTTATAAAACTTATGAAACCTAATCTTTTATACATTCCTCCGATTTCTATACTTACATATTTAGCAACATTTTTTAATCATTACAAAAAATAAAATCTTTCACTCGCATACGGCCAAAATTGGCCACGCTATTTAATTTTAAAACTTGCGATTTTTGACGTTGTTTCATTTTCTATTAAGCTGTTATAGTTTGTAAGGTTTCTCTATTTATATTTTTTAACTAATTGTACATTTTTAGTTAAGACTTTCCTGCTACTCTCTTTTCACCCACGCTTTTCATTCCGCAATGTAAATGAGACAGCCAGCGTTTATTCAAATTAAGGTAGAAATTAGTGCTATTTAAACAAGAGTTTCCAGAAGTTAGTTTTAAATCGCTTCTACCTACTCCAGGCCACGTTATGCCGTGATTATTAGTGACTTGATGTAGTGGCGTTTAGTGCTTTTGGCGAGACAAAGCCATTTGCCTTTGTCTCGCCGGTTTTCTACAAACCAGAGCCTTACTGAGCGTTAAATTATCCTGTGAGCCGTTAGGCTGATCTACCACATTTTGAATTTGTTGACGGTTACGTATGTCTGTTTAGCCAGAAGTGCTTGGCTTGAATAAATCCAAGTTGGGTAGTTGTTAAGTTTGTGTTAGAATAAAATGGTCTTATATACCCTTCTTGTGTTTTGTTTCCCAAGGCTAGAAGTTAATTCTTCAATAGTCTTTTTTTGAAGCCTATTGAATAATTAACTTCTAGCTAATACAGCTTCTAACTAATACATGTTCTAGCTTCTAACTAATACATGTTCCCTACCAGACAAAGACTTTATAAGTTAATAACAATATACGAATTATTTCATTGAATGTCATTCATTGATATTTTCGGTAATTCTCAAGTGCCCTTAGCTTGTGATTTTATTATATTTGGTATGCCGAAAGAGTTTTCACACAAATAATTGATAAGTTTTCAAAGTATAAAAATCTGATGTGGACACCACATGACTTTCTTGCACGGCCTATTAAATTGTACACATTTTTTGCCGCTCTAACTTGACGGATTTGAGTGGATTTGCTATTTTTGATGTGATTTTCAACTTGCGTGGAGGGATAGGTTAATTAAGTTAAAATCATTTGGGGAAATAAGTTTACATGAAGTGCATCAAAAAATACGGATAATTTAAAAGGCCGTACAAATAAATTATGTGGTGTCCACGTCAGATTTTTTCATATACAGATCTTCAAGAATACTTTTTATGTACAGCTGCAGATCTAATGTTAAGTTCCTTCTGTATCATTTCGTAAGACAACAACTATCACTGTTTAACATTTTTCGCAGGATCGATACATTTTCTGGGACTATAACTGACAGAGGACTTCCTATGTATTCTCCATCTAGGAGAGAATTTCGGCCACTACAAAGTTATGAAAACCATTCTGTATATGGTGGTACAAGCGAGAGCTTCATTTGCATATGCTAATTGTGGACATTGAAGGCATTCTTCTTGCTTTATCGCTACTTTAAAACCACAGAAAATCATAACGCGTTAATGATCTCGTGTCAGCTCCATTTTCCTTTCATTCAAAATTTATTCTAGGATGGATAAATTGCAATTATTGCCACAAATTGTCGTCTGCTGACATAAAAGTGTTCAAATTTACATATGTAAAAACAAATTTTCTGTTACTGTGTAGGGTTCAACTCTTTAAATCTATAGTTCTAGCTTCGAACCCCACGGACACTTAACGAGCGAATAATCGCTTAAGTGTAAACAGAACACGTAAGACTTGAGAAGGGTTTAAAACCCTTTATTATTCAATATATTTACAATCAGTTCCGACTTGGAACTTTACAATAAAACCGCCATTCGGGCCTGAACTTAAATACTAATAATTTGAACTAAAATTAACTTAACTAAAGCTCTTAAGAAATATAGCCGAAGCTATCAGAATCTAACTAGTTGCCCCTAAGTATTAATTGAATCGGAGAAGCCTAGCAAGGGCCTGGATATGGCCGAGCGTAGTAACAACTAAGAGAGACGTGGCCAAAAGGCAAACGCGCGCTAGTCAGGAAATCAGACTCTCTCTCTCTTGAAGTCGGTTAAGTCACGACTTAAATAGTACTCATTTTCATTCACATTCTCTGAGTTTTTCAATTCACATTCTGGCAGGAAATTGTAAGCTGAAATTAGAATCAGATAGGAAAAATGCAAAACTTAAAATAACTGTTAGAAAACGATAATAAACCTTACAACTGTTTTCAAAATTTTCAAAGTTACCTACATATTATCATTGTCTCAAATTTTAAAATTACTAAATAATGCTTATTTCTAAATATTATTCTTTAATTGAGAATATATTATTTGCATTTTACTGAATACATGAAATATTTATTTTGTTTCTTTTATTCTATGCCGTGATGGACTAATTTTCATCAAATGCTGATGCTCTAGATGAGCCCGAAAATTCTTTTATTCGTTATTGAATTAATAGCAACAGCTAGAAACGAATTTTCTCCTGCCCTCGTCATCATGCTCGTCAGCTAATTTTCCTGAATTATTCAAGAATTGATTCCTCTATGTTTTATATTTATAAATTATGCATACGTCTCTGTCTAAAAATCCTAAAAATAAGCGAAGATTTCTGCTACAATCTTCATAAAGGTCAAATGGATAAATGTCTGGAATTTTAAGTAGATCTTTAAAGCAACTTTTTAAAATAATAATAAAAAAATACTAAGCCCATAGTAGCATTTATGTAAATAACCCCTTTGATTCCTTTAAGGAATTCTTTGCTTCATTTTTACTTCCTTGTAAGAAGTAAAGAAAGTGCTGTAGTCACGAAAAATTCTGAGTACCATATTTCAACGAAAATATCCATTTTGACCGCCATTGAATGAAATTTAAGGATGTTTTTGCGTGACATCTGTACGTAAAAAGAGAATAAAGGACTCTTTTTCTACAAACGAATCATAAAACTGATTTAAAATGGATTCAGAAGGGATGTTTTCGTGGCATCTGTAAGTACGTACGTATATGTATATATACGTATACATATACATATATGTATTTATCTCGCATAACTCGAAAACGAGTAGTCTCAGAACGTGAGAATTTTGTATATAGGACTGTTATAGCATGTAGTTGTGCACCTCCCTTTTTGGTTACAATCGCCCGCACCAAATTTCTATAAATATATAAGTTAAAAATATGCAAATCAAAATTATTACTTAAAAAGGCCTCTTAATTGCTCAGTTTTAATTTGGGTACTTTCCCTATATTAATAACTTTCTCGAAACTGCGTCATATCTGAAAACTAATTCCTCATTATGTTGTCTTAAAACTTCTACATTGCCTATAAGTTTTAGCCAATCGGATTAAGGAAACATTTTACTATAAGTACCACTGCAACCCAACTACCCTCCCCCTTTCTCTGCCTATGCACGCTAGCTAAAGGACGTCTCTTGCTTGATTGCTTTTGTTAAAAATGTAATGCGCTATCATCAAAATTATGGCCCCAGTGTGAAGTGCTTCAAGTAATAAAAATGTATTTGGTATGTCAAGTGATTTTGTGATTATTCAAAAGTTCCTGACCTCTTCTGCTACGTAATTGATATTCTCAATGATCTTCTAATCCTCAATACACGCGCGACTGCAAAATAATGTCTTCCTTATTCAAGTACTCATCTCTCGTTAGTTTACGGCAAGGAACTAAATCTTACCATCATACACACACACACACACACACACACACACATATATATATATATATGCCCACTCTGTTACTCATCTCAGTAAGCTCAGTTTTTTTTATTCTTATACGTTGGTAAATTGTGCCTTTTTTGCTTTAAAAATGATTGAACTATGTTGTTCTTATCTTCCGGTTAAGGTTTTTTGCCTTTAGTAAATCTTCATACAATATTTGTAAAATTATCAACAATTTAAAAGCTGTTTAAGTGCGCCTAAGGCTATTTTTTTACCATAGCAGCCATATTTGTTTACATTTGAAATTTAGCAGAATAGTGAATTTATCCTTTCTGCACCTTCAGTGCCTTTTTGCAGAATGCAACTAAAAAGAAACTTTTAGTTTTGTTCACCGAAAAATCTGCCTTCTTGCCAGCTGGTCGAAATGCTTGCTTGAGCGTAGAAACTGTAATTTTAATCTTAAAAATGGTTTTTTTAATTGTCGTAGCCATATACTTCGAATTACAAATTTTTAAATGACAAAAATATTCATGTTTTTGTAATGTGAAATTTTTTTTTTAATTTAATTTTCAACAAATAACGAAATCTAG
>KK116251.1:1064030-1083117 GCA_000611955.2 Stegodyphus mimosarum | reverse complement strand
TTGGATATTTCAGTTCAAAATTTGCGATTTTAGATTTCAACTTGCCTCGAGGGATCAGTTAACTAAATTAGAATAATTTGAGGAAATATGTTTAAATGAAGAACAGCCAAAAATGTGTACGATTTAATAAGCCGTACAAGGAAGTTGTATGGTGTTTACTTGGTACACATCATATTTTTTAACTATCCGCTGAAGCAGGAAATGTACCGTCGGTGTAAAAACATTGGTTGTCTGATAGAAATGCCCATGTTGTTGATAGATTAGTCTTTGGGCTTATATATTGTGATCATGTCGGATTAAATGGCAATTGTATTTTTGATCGAAAGGAAGGAAACGTGAATTACGAAAAGAATTTTCATTTTAAAGAAATTTGTAGTGTGCTATTTATAGGGCTAACTTTACCTAATACATTGCTTTTAGGTTACGTCTTTCCTGTATCTTTTATATTGGTCAGCCTTTACCAGATGAGCACATTAGGTTGAATTTAAATATTGAGTGAATTTGTTGTATTTTGAAGACAGCGGGGGTATTAGATAACATTCCAACGAAAGGTTTCAAGACATGTAGTGCCTTGCTTTGGAAAATATTACAATTTGGAAGAATTTGAACAACAATTTAACACAAACAAGACATCGTGTACATCCGACATACCTCTTTGATCGTTTCCTTGATTAGAAATAAATAAATAAGTCTTCCATGGGCTCCTAGTATATAAGTTTTTAGTGAAACAGTTTGCCAACAAGACCAATACAACAGCGGTGAATGTGTTAAAGAATTTATGTGAAAATTATTCACGTGGTCCAGCTAGTTATTTCGTTTTGGGGGCGGTAATAATCTGTAAACAAATAGCATACATTTGAAGAATTATTGGGTTTATTTCAGAGCAGGAAAGAGGAAAAATCAGCAGCGCCTTCACCAAATGCATTGGATATAGATTCCAGTCCTGGGATTCAAATTCCAGACTTTTCGATTACTAGCCAGACATGCTTCTAATTACATCCCGAAGACAGCGATCAGAAAGGAGAAAATATTTGACAATCTCCTCCATTTAAAGAACAACTAGTGAGGAGGGGGACCCAGTCGCAAAATCTAAGTGGTGACAAATTATCGCCCAGCACACTTTTGTTCGAAGGCCACTTCTAGAATAGTTTTGAATTCTTTTTTAGAACAAGCAAACTGTAGAAACCAACTGTACTCTCACCGTGATTCGAAATTCTGTTCTTACGATTGCCATCTGGACGAGGTTGTTAATTACAAGAAAGCGTTCAGCAAGCAGATAATTCCTTACAAATTGAAGAAAATTCTCTTTGGCATTATACTGAAGTTATAGGAACAAAAATTTTAAAATGTGCAGCTAAATAAAAAGTAAGCCAATGTAAAATTTAAAATTGGGTGGAAAAAAGCAAAATCTATAGCAATTAGAAGTCAAATTTGAAAACCAACAGTGAATTTATCTAGACTGGGAAAAATAACAAGCAAACCAGCTTACTGGAGATCCAAATAATTGAAAACCTTATTCTCTGGAGTTCAGCTACATGTTATGTATACTGAGTAGTGAATACAGCATTGGCGACTATAGTTTTGTTCTTATTGCAAGTGTTTCACGCCCGATGGCTTACAATCTTACATCTTCATACGTCACGCAGATCATCATTTCCAAACCATTCTGTCTAGAAATATGGATGTGGGCTTCGTTCGATCTCCCATAAATCTTTCTCGGAAAAAAGCGAAACTAAATGTGATTGATAAGAGTTGGTGAAACGTATAGAATCGAATAAAAGAAGATCCGAATTTGGAAAAATGCTTCTATGTTTTCTTTCGTTTGCGAAACCTTAAAAAAGCTTTATAAAATAAAAAAAGTCTTAGTAGGCAACGCTGAATTCCTCAGCTTAAAACTCCTAGCTGTCTTTTTCGGCAGACACACGTTTAAGATCTGCTTGTATTCAGTTATCTGTGCTATGAAGGGATAGGGAAAAATGAATCCCCACTGGAAACAGGAAGAGGATTTAACCAAAATAGGGGAAAAGAGAATGAACTTTAGGTTAAAAAAATGCGACATATTTTTTGTCACTGTTTACAAAGGGAAAGGAACGGAGTGTTTAAAGTGAGGATGCAAGAGGATTATTTTATATCTCTCTGAGACTTTTTCAGTTACATTGGGGATTTTATTTGTATTTCATTCCTACGAAAAGCTCCTTTCGGAACAGAACACGCATATGTCGAAATGGCCTGTTATAGCTCCGTATTATTGTTCCACCTCGATGCTATTAAAAATGGGCGAGAAAATAGGATTTGTGAATTGAAATATTTCACGAGTTAATTGGATAAGCAAACTGAACGAGAAGGAAACAAAATATTCGCAACAAATCTTTTTTATACGATGGAGTTTGCATTTGTTTCACAGTGTTCTTATGCGGAATTTCAGGGTCCCTTGAAGATTAATTTGGTGTTTCCAGGAAGTACTTGTGAAAAAGTAGCTAAAATATAGCATTATTATAAAAAAATACCAGAAACAAGGAAAGTTTTGATTTAATTTCCAGAATATTACATTCTATTTTAGTTATATGTGTAATTATCGCATACCTTCATGTAAATTCATATGTTCTAAGAAGCTAACATCCGTTTTGCATAAGCCCCCAATGTGGGCGTCCACCCATCCCACAAGCTTTCGACATGAAATAGCACCCCAAAGAAGCCTTTCTTATCCCGCGAATCCTTGCTTAATATACCCTTGAGGAACAAAGGTCTGAATACCGACCACACCCAGGATAATAAACAACCCCAAGGGAACCACTCAGCTAACAACTGGTAGTCTTCCAATTGTTTGATTGCTCGAAAAGGACATAGTTGAATTTTCCTCCCTCATAGTCCGAAATGTATATGCTCACCAGCGGTTAAGCGGATAACGCAGCTAAATACTGATGCTGAATCAGCTGAATCAGCTGAATACTGATGATTTGACTCGGTTTAAATTCCAGTGAACTTGATTGGTTGCACTAGAGTTTTCGTGCCATACTCAATAAATAATATGAAAAAGAGCTATTTTTTTTTTCTTAAAATGTCATTTACGGAGTCATCCCCTCTCTTAGATACACAGGCCTAGTTGCGAAGGCAAGTTTCACATTCTGTAATGATTAATTCATCATAATTATTTTTCATTCCGCTTAGAGATTCTGGTCTGACAAGTTTACGGTAGGCAAGCTTTTCGTCCAAGCTATAAAATCAACTCATGTAGTGATGTTCGCTACTGTTTTACAAGGGCTCTTTTAATCTGCTTATTCGAATGAGACTCAATACTATATCTTGCGCAGAATATTGCGTTAAAACTCGTAAAAAGATCCATTTTTACCCACCCTAATAAAGTTTCATAAGGATGATAAAAACTCAACGAGATACGAGTGGACAAAAGTTTTCCTTGATGATGGCTCGTAAATACAATTTCTTGAATTAGGATGATCTTAATGATCAGCAGATAAAGATGATCCTAATTCCAGCAGCTTCTTCGATTTATTCTTGGGAATTCACTGAATGTCTTGGTCGAAAATTCTAATAATTCTTGAATTTCATCCGGCACAAGTTTTAGTTTTCGAAATAAGTATTTTCAATCTTGTGTGTAGCATTCCTCTTTGTATTCAATCAGAATGTTCTGTGGATTATTGTGTTACCGTCTTTCCTCGCCTATTTTTCCTCTAGCTTTTTAGCGCTATGTTCTGAAAATTTTTGAAATATTCCAATAATTTTACCCTTCTTCTAATCTACACTGCAGGAAAAAAGGGACAGTTCTGTATCTCCCGTTCTATTGGGCCGATTGACTTAACGGCCCTTAAACAACTTTTATATTGTTCATCATTCTACAATACTGCATGCAGATTAACTAAAGGCATAAAAACCTTAAACGGAAGATAGGAATAACATAATTCGATCATTTTTAAAGCAAAAAATGCACAATTTACCAACGAATAAGAATAAAAAAAACTGAGCTCACTGAGCCGAGTAACAAAGTGTCAGAGTGATATATATATGTACTTCTGGTGCTGCCGATTGCAATCACAACGAAAGGTGCAGAATAACAGTTACACAGTTATTTATATAAAATTTCAGCGCTCTGAGACTGTTCTTTTTTTAATGATTCGAGATATATTCATATACGTACGTATGTACAGACGCCACGAAAAAAACTCTTCTGAATTCATTTTAAATTATTTTTATAATTAGTTAGGGGAAAAATAGTGATTTATTATGTCCTTACTTTCAGATACCACTTAAAAACATCGTTAAACTTCATTCGATAGCGGTCGAAATGGATATTTTCGTTGAAATCTGGTACCCGGAATTTTTCGCGATTACGATAAGGAAGTAAAAAATGGGGAAAATTCACGAGGAAATACGGTATTTGCTTAATCTACCCTAGCAAACTTATCATTAAGAATGCAATTTCACAGGCATTTCTGATGATTGCCTTCTACAGTGGTAAGTTAGAATTTTCAGAACTGAATTCATTTCTTAAACGGTTATTGCAATTCAAAACGCATTAAAGTACTCTCCCAATCTAAAATAAAAATATATTATAATAAGCATACTCTTTCTAACACTAGCGTGCTTTGCTATAATCTAATAAATGTAATTCTAATTGTTTAATTGTCTACAGTGGTAGCCGGTGGGCGAATTGACTTAGAAAGGATTCATCATTATTTAGACTTGATCGACTGGGTCTTACGCCTCTTCTCAGGAGCCTTTTAAAGGAGAGAACGTAAAGAATCCCTTGTGCCCCCGTTTGTGCATGTAAGTGGCTTTTGTATCCAATTAGGGACTGGAAAATAAGTAGTTCAAATTCTGGCAAGGATGCAGTTGATTGCCTCGAAAAACTAATGATCTCAATATATGTAAGGCAACAATTTTATTGTTCTAAAATATCAAAAGTACAGTCCAATGGAGTCCAAACTAAAATATTGTGACAATAATTCGTCACCATCAAGGTTTGACAACTGAGTCTCCTCTCTCCCCCCTCGCCAGTTAACCTTTAAGTCAGAGAGAATATAAGGCATTTTCCCTCCTTTACCGCGTGCCTTCGTACTGTAACTGAAAGCGCGTCCGGTTCGCATTCGGGAGGTCCGGAATACGAATCCCGGTGACAGCATTGTACATTTTCCGTGATTCCTGCTTTGGCAAACCTAATGAATCTACAAACGCATAGCAAGCGTTATTCGAACATGGTAGAAACATTCTATAAGGACTTGATAAACATGTTTGTATGTTTTAGTTCAATAACGTACAGTAACATGTTGAATACCAGGGTTACTAGGATTCTCATGTAACGCGTAAAGAATATTCTATAAAGAACAGGCTCAATACAAGAACATTCTCAGTTACGTCTACTGTTATAATTCTATAATGCAATATGTGTGAATTCTCGCTTTCTTTGGTAGCTTCAAATGTAAGAAACTTCTAAGACTTAAAGTGAATTATCACTATATCTTATAAAGTATAGTTCGACCCTCTGAAACGCAACTTTAGCTGGCATTTTGCCAAACGCATAGACTCGTCCAAAAGGGGCGTTAGTACTTTCTGCGACGGGAAAGGTCACGCGAAAGTCTTCTCTTCTTTTAAAAAAGAGAATTTATATGCTCGAGGGAAAGAAAGTCCCCGTCCTTCTACCTCATTTTGAGAATAATTCGGTCTGAAGGGTGCATGCGTGTTTGGAGGTATAAAGGACTCTTTTATTTAACCCAAATAAAATTTAGCAGAAGGCACCATTCGTGCTTACAAAATATAGCCAGCAATTATGGCATAAATCAAAGCTAAAGGATTTGACTTAACTAAGTAAATTAGCCTAACGGCTACACAGATAAAGAAACGCGCAAGTTGGCTCTGACATAAAAGCCGGCATGACAAGCCTAATGGCGGGAAAAACGCAACGCCACAGAATACAACTGTGAAGAGAATCAAATAGAAAACGAGGCCTTCAGCCAGTGGAACACGCTCTGATTCTACACCCTGAAACCTTCCTTTAAATACTGGGTTGGCTCATAAGTCCTAGCTTTTATTTTAAGTGAACATTTTGCGTGAAAAATAAGTTGTTTTGGTAATATATTTTATGCTATTCGACAGAGAATTATGTGCTCTACAAAATTAGTTAGTTTTTTTATGCTGACACACCGATCTTTTCATGTTATTAAAATGACGTGTCAGTTCGACAAAAAATAGTATTTTCGACACCTTCTGCTTTTAGCGTTTAATCGAGTTGCCAAAGCCACAGAAAATGTTCAAGAGATTTGTGAAGTGTGTGGAGAAGAAGCAGTATCTCTTAGGACGGTTCAAATTTGGTAAGTTATTCAAAGACAGTGATTTCTGCCGTCGAGGCATTGAACAACTTGTTGAACTTGCTGAGCAGCTTGGTAAAAAGCTATAAAGACAAAAGAGAATAGATTACTGATTGATTTGCTTTTCACTTATTCTTACTTTCATATACAAAGTAAAGGAAGTATTGTAATCAAGAGAATTTCCGGTTACCATATTCCAACGAAAATATCCATTTTGACCATATCGAAGGCAATTTAATGATGTTTTTGCTTCACATCCGTACGTACGGACAGAACAACGGACTTTATTTCCCCAAACGAAATATAAAACTGATTTAAAACGGATTCAGAAGAGATTTTTTCATGTGATCTGTATGTATGTATGTATTTAGCATAACTTAAGAAGGAGTAGCCTCAGAACGTTGAAATGTTGTATATAGGACTGCTATAACATATATATGTTCCCTTTTTGTTTGAAGTCGGCCGCACCAAAAGGTGCTTTAAAAATAATTGAATTATGTTGTTCTTATCTTCCGGTTAAGGTTTTATGCCTTTAGTAAATCTGCATGCAATATTTATAGAATTATAAACAATTTTAAAGTTGTTTAAGTGCAACTAAGCCTAATTACTTTTAGCATGGCAGCCATATTTGATTACATTTGAAACTTAGCAGAATAGTGGATTTGTTGCCAATCTAGAGAAACTAAGCTTCGCAACAACAAAGATAACGCCTTCTTTTATTATTGCGAATTAAATCATGCTTAATCCATTCCGAAATTTATTCGCGGAAATAATTGTTTAAGGTTTAATATGGATTTTTAATATGGATATTCTGAGTTTTTATGCATTTTTGCCTTGTCGCGAAGTGTGAATTGAATTAATTGAATTAAAAATAGTGAATTGTCTTGAAAAACTGTTTTTTGTAGTTGTTGTTGTTGTTGTTCTTTGTTTGTTTAATTTATTTTATACATCACTTTAGATTTAGTGTAGTATTTGAATGGAACACGTGGCAATGATTACATAACTTTTCAGATGATATCATTTTTGTGCATTCTGAGTTATAAAATGAATGACATGTAAAGCTATTAAGTGAACCTAACGCCAGAGTGTTGCTGTGGTAAACAAATATAGTGAATTTTAAAGAGTGCATTTATTATATTGTGGTTAATGCGCTATCGACAAAGTAGATTTAATTCAATCCAATAAGTTTAAATGAAATGCAAGAAAAAATGTGTATAATTTAGTATTCCATACAAGTAAGTCATGTGATGCACTCATCAGATTTTTAATTTTGTGGAAACCTAAACTTAAAATAAAACATCCGAACTTATGGGCCAATCCAATACTATCTCCTTGCTTTTCCATTTGAATACCCGGGAACTTAAAATGTACATTCTGGCAAGAAAATGGGAAACTAGAAGGACAGAAAAGAAAAATTAACATGAACATTTACTGGGTAATGAAACTAAATGAAGCCTTAGAAGTGCTGTATATTATAGTTTTAGCGTACGACAGCAATCAATTATTGTATTAGTAAAACTTTGTACTTGCTAGAATTGTTTCGAAAAGTACAAACGTTTGTGCATTGAAAAGTAAGTCATAAGAATACAGTTTTAACGCGCATGGCATTTAGCATGATCTATATGCACATAACACTATTACAGAACTAATGATACTCTCTTTGAACGCACTGTGAACAGTTCGATGCTACTTGAGGTATTATTTTCCTTCTGTTGTAACTGTATATAAACATCCTGATTTCCCGCCATGGTATTAATTTCAATTTCAGAAAGCTTTCTACTATCACACATAACAACAGTCGCATATAAAAGCAACCACATAATCAAGTAATTCCTGCAGAATTAGGTCTCATGCCAGGTAGCGAAAAGCACCATTTCTTAGCCACGCCAGTTGCGAGAAAACCGCAAGAAATTGCGAAGCCCTAATAAAAAGGCTGTTAACAAAGCCTCCAACAGAAAAGTCAATACCAAGAAAAACCAATTCCCAGTCACATTCCTTCCTTATTAAAGTACTTTGACGGCTGTTTTATTGTGAATAGTTCGATATTTCTTTTCTGCTTTCTGCATTAAAAGGAGGAAACATTTTCCCAGATGGACATCAAAGATCAAATCAGCAATAAAAACCTAACAGATACGGCATCAAGGAGAAATAAAAACAGAAAACTTCTGTTAAATGAAAGCTGTGTGGAAACGTTGGCAAGTTTGGAGGAACATTTCTTTTCCTTATTCTTCCATCAAAACTTTTATTCAAACAGTAGTCCGGCTGTAATCAGGGTGTTTTTCGCGACTGCTTCAAGGTTGACTGCTTCTGTAAAGATGTAGAAATAGCGTGAACGATTGCCTTTCGAAATGGAAAGAAAAATAGGTTCTCTGCAATGAAAGCGAAAGTCGCACTGGATTTCTGTTCTGTTTTAGTTTGTATCTTAAGCCATACTGCTTAAACTGAAGTTGATTGCCGATCTAGGATATCAAGTATGGTATTTCTGGAAATCCATACACATTACACCTCAGCATTTTATATAAATGATAATAAATTTAAAGTAAATTTAAAGTCGTAAAAAAAGTTAATAAAATTTATTCTTTTCGCAAGAAATAAAAATATTGAAATGTTTCCTCATAGATATTCGTACAATATCACAATATCTCGAACGTTAAAGAGAATTCAATTCAAAACAGAGAAACTAATTCGATCTCACAGCGAATTCGTTACAATCAATCACAGCATTAAGTGAACAAACAGCAGTTCGCTTAGAACAGCTACAACTGAGCTGACTTTTTTTAATTTGGCTTTTATAAGCTTTATAATTATGAACTAGAACATTCTGGTAAAACCTATTTTCTCGATGGCAACAGAAATTTCGGGATATTTTTTATTAACTATTAAATGCACGCGCTCTTTTATTTTTAATTTTCCGACGTAGCTTTCTCTTCAAAAATCGTCTGTGTTGCAAGGGATTTTAAAACAATTTTAATTACAATTCTAAATAAATACGAAATCCGTAACACTGCCCCCTTCCCAAGGACTGCACGTCCCGGCCAGTACAATCTCTGGACGGGAAGTCAAACTTACAACTAAGGCATCAATGTATTAATAGATATTACATTACAATAGCAAAATAAACAATAACTGCAATAAGTGACTTTCAGCAAATCAAATACTATCAAATAGTAAATACAAATCAAATAGCATCAAATAATAAATACAAAATTCAAATACTAAATAAAATCAAATGCTAAATACAAATCAAATACTATCAAATGCTAAATACAAAAAGGACCATGGTCTTATACTATTTACATTACTATTACAATTATATACACTACGTACTATGGCCATAGTAAGGAGCTAACCTGTCGTAATGGACGACTTTAGGCTTAGAGTTCGATAATTTACGGATCCGAACCACGACGTCGTTCAGCCTGTTTAGGACTGTGTACGGATCATCACAAGGTGACTGTAGTTTCGGATAGAGTAATTTGAGTCGAGTCGAATTCCACAACCACACCTTGCCTCCTTCGTTGAAACGATGTCCAGTAGCTCTCGTGTCGTAGCGGATCTTCATCTTCTCCGGCCCTAAGTCAACTCGCTCTGGTGCAGAACGGTACAGAATTTTAAACCGGGTGTGGACATCTTGGATGCGCCATCCTCAGGCGATAAAGGCTCATCTGCAGGGAGGCTAAACAGGAGGTCACAAGGCAGACGAAAATAACGACTGAAGAGCATCTGAGACGGGGATTAGCCAGTAGTCTTGTGGACAGCACTGCGGTAAGCCAGAAAAAACAGTGGTAACTTGACCGAGACCTGTTGGTTTCTGAAAAACACTAACGAGAAGTTATTGAGGATGGGTCGATTAAACCTCTCTACCATGCCGTCCGACTGGGGATGTAAAGGCTTGGTTTGGGTTTTGTTAATGCCGAGTAGCTTGCAGAGTTCTTCGATTACACCCGAGGTAAAATTCCTTCCCTGATGTCGGAATGTAACTGAATAGGCACCCCGAACCTGGAAATCCAGTGCTGTATTATCATCTCTGCTACTGTGACAGCCTCTTGATCAGGAATAAGATACGCTTCAGGCCACTTGGTGAAGTAATCGATGACAACGAGGTTGTATTTGTTGCCATCAACAGTTAGTGGCAGAGGTCCTAAAATGTCAAAGATGATACGTTCAAAAGGTGCTCCTACATTGTAACGTTTCAGCTTCCCTCCGCTGAGTTTTTTCGGTCCTTTCCAACTTGCACAGGCATCGCAAGAGCGGCACCACTTTTGACCGTGATCCTTTGCATTATTCCAGTAGAAGTTCTCCCGAACTCTCTGCAAAGTCTTCATTATTCCGAAGTGGCATCCTGCAGGGCTGCTATGTAGTTCTTTAAGGACGTCCGAGATCTTGGGAGTAGCAGCTGCTATCGTAATGTTTTTCCATCATCCGATTCAAATTTCCGGTACAAGACGCCATTTTGAATATGAAGTGAGTCCCAGAGTGCCCAATATTGTTTTGTTGTGGGACTATAGCTCGAAATGTCCTGCCAGGTAGGTTTTCTGCTTGAGGTCTCCATTAAATCAATTATGGGTTTAATGTCATGATCTTCCAGCTGGTTTTTCCTGACTTCCTTGTCACTCCATGGGTCTGAAGCAGCTGATGTTGATGTTGCAATTTGTCGTGCGACTGGATTAAGCATCTGGTATTTAACTTTGACCCTGGAACAATATCTGCAGTTTTATGGGCTAGGTCTTCTAGACAAGACGTCAGCGTTTAAGGGCGATGATCCCTTCCGATTACGGATAGTGATGTCATATTCCTGAGTCTCTGTATCCACCTTGCTATTTGATCTTCAGGATTCTTGAAATTTAAAAGCCAGGCCAATGATGCATGATCAGTGCGGAGCAAGAACTTTCTGCCGTACAGATAATGATGGAAATGTTCTAGGGCTTTGATCTACGACATGTCCGAGGTAAGTCACTTCCTGTCTGAATAATTTGCATTTAGCGGGACTCAACTTTAGATTGATTTCTCTCAGTTTCTGAAGCACCTTTCTAAGATTTTCTAGATGTTCTTTGAAACTCTTCCCGACGATGATCATGTCATCCATTTATATTAGACAGGCTTCGTAGGAAAGGCCTTTCAAAACAGTCTCCAGTAGGCATTCGAATGTAGCCGGCGCATTGCATAGTCCAAACGGCATCACCTTGAACTGCCAAAGTCCTTGCCCAGTAGTAAATGCTGTCTTTTCTCAGTCATCATGGTGTATTTCTGCCTGCCAATACCCACTCTTTAAATCAAGTGCCCAGAACAACTTGCTTCCAGAAAGAGGGTTCAGAATGTGGTCAATTCTAGGAAGAGGGTAATTGTCTTTCTTCGTAACCTCGTTCAACAGGCGATAGTCAACGCAAAATCTTGTTGAACCGTCTTTCTTCCTGACGAGGACGATGGGAGATGCCCATGGACTTGCTGAAGGCTCAATGGCATCGCTTTCTTGCATGTCCTTGAAAGGTATTCGTACCTCTTCCTGTTCAGCAATCGATAGACGTCTTTGACGTTGCTTGATTGGTGGATGATCAACGGTATCGATTCTATGCTGCGTCAAACTGGTTCGACCCACGACAGAAAACGAGCGGGAAGACACATTTTGAAGATCTTGAATGACACGTTCGGCAGCATTCTTCTCTTCATCGTTTAATTGTGTGTTCTGCAATAACTGCGATGCAGTGCTCTCTAAAGACAGGGATTCTGGGATGTTACTGTTTCTTTCAACGCTAGTTACTGGAGTACATGTTGCAACCACTACACCTTTCTTAATAACTCTCGTCAGTTACATTGGCAACTCTCATCGGGATAATGGTCCTCGACAGGTTGGCGAGTGCTGAGGCTATTAGTACTCCTTTCGGGCTATTACAGTTCTTGGGATATTCCATGACGCCGTAGCGGAAATTTCTATTTTCCGCTATGGATCCAGGAAGTAAAATTTCTGTTCTTGCCGGTATTGTGATATCGTCTTGAGCTATTATTTTGTGGATCGATTTCACTCCTTCATCATTAGTTCCGAATAAGCTATGTTCTCAGAGGTAGAATACAGTTCGTTATTTTTAAAATCCAAGGAAAAATTGTATTTCCTTAGAAAGTGCAATCCGAGTATTATCCCTGCCACATAGGCCGCGTGTTGGTAGACGGCACTTCCAAACGTGATGTTAACGTTTACTTTTCTACCGATGTCGATCTTCTTGCCTCACACAGTCTAGAGGATAACGCAGGGCGGCGTCCAGATTAGTTTGCTTTTCAGTGGTTGAGCCACATCTTTTCGAATGACTGTAACATTGGCACCTGTATCGATAGTCATATTGCAAGGAACTTCATTGATGTATCTTATGAGGAAAAGTCCATTACTGCCGTCACTCACTGCAGAAATCTGAAGCGCTTTAAATTGGGGATTCTCATTATCTGGCAACTTCCTCCCCGCGAGATGGTCACTAATTAGTACCCATCCTTCTTGATAAGCAAGGTTTTAACATCCGTACCCTGGGGGTTCTTCAGTTTCTTCTTATGTGCCCTTCAGCACCGCATTTCCAGCACTTTACGATCGGTTTCTTGTCACCAATAGTCCTTTGCAAGTCACCAATATTCCGTTGCAGTTGTCTTGTTAACTCATCTAGGCGAGCAGCCATTTGATCCGATGGCTCTTGGACTTGCACAGCTCTGATTGGGTGTCGGTCTCTGCGAGTTGCTAGCTGGGCTGCCTCGAATTTCATGCCATACACCAGAGCACTTTTTAAGTCCTTCATATCAGCTATTCGCAGTGCTTTCTGTATTTCAGGGTCTCGGATGGCGTCAATAAAGTACTGCTGGGAGAGGATTTCCCTTGTTTCTCTCGGGCACTCCGTAAAAGCGAGATGGGACAGCCTTTCAACATCCATGGCGAGGTCTTGGAGTGTTTCAGTGGGCTTCCGCAACTATAGAAAATTATGTCTTATACACTTGCCAGGAAGTCTTCCCATCATATGTCGATAACTTCAGAGAGGGACGAGCAGGCATGGGTAGAAATTTCAAATTATCCGAATTGCTTCCATCCGTCGCTACGAATTTCTTCAAAGTATCAACTTCTTTCGAAACTGCAGAAACCTTTTCATTAATCTGTTGTTCGATTTGGTGCTGAACGGCAGAAACTCTTTCTTCAGTTTCTCCAACTCTGTTTTCAACCGTGTCAATTCTGTCTTCTATACCTTTCAAATTTGTTTTCTATTATGCAGGTGATTTTCCTTTTCATTTCCTCTTCCTCAACTTTCATTTCTTCCTTTACAGCTTTCCTCTCATCTTTAGCAGATTCCTGAACAGCCTTCATTTCATCTTTTACAGGTTCCTGAACAGCCTTTATTTCGTCTTTAACAGATGTTTGACCAGCTTCCATTCTGTTCTGACCTCCTTTCATCTCCTCTTTTACCGAGTTCACGGCCCCTTCCATCTTTTCTTGGAATGCAGTAAAGTCAGACACGAGATGTGTCAATTATTCTTCCATCGCTCTGAATGGAATTCAAATATCCCACTGCTGTCACCAAAAATTGTTGCATGCGTATAGGTTCGTTATGGATTGAATGCACAAGTCGTAAAAAAATTAATAAAATTTATTCTCTTCACAAGAAATAAACAAAATGTTGAAATATTTCCTCAGAGATATTCCTACAATATCACAATGTCTCAAACATTAAACAGAATTCAATTTAAAACAGAGAAACTAATTCGATCTCACATCGATTTCACTACAATCAATCACAGCATTAAGTAAACAAACAGCAGTTCTCTTAAAACAGCTACAACTGATCTGAAATGTTTTAATTCAGCCTCTATAAGCTTTTTAATTATGTACTAGAACATTCTGATAAAACCTATTTTTTCGATGGCAAAAGAAATTTCTACTTATTTATTTATTAAATATTAAATGCACGCGCTCTTTTGTTTTTAATTTTCCGCGGTAGCTCTCTCTTTAAAAATCGTTTGCATTGCAAGGGCAATTAAAACAACTTTAATTACAATTTTAAATAAATAGCTAAATAAATACGAAATCGTAACAATATTTCGGCACTTTGTTTCGCATATACGAGCATACACTTCCATCTACTTGACATATACTTCCACTGGACTGGGCAATTACAAAAGACGAGAGAGGAATTTCGTGTTCAGTAATATCTTCAATTTTAAATAAGTTCTTCGAACATAAAACGAACTCTGATCTCGTATAGAGCTGTTTCAAAATTCTTTCAGAAGTTCCAAGTCGGTAGAAACTCTCCTCTGTATCACTCACTACAATTCCCAATATATTGCACTAATTATTATATACAGGGTGCTTGTAAAGTCCCGGACCCATTTTGATGCTTAATAACTCATAAAATAATGAAGATATAAACAAACTTGTGGCATTTATTGATGGAATAACTTATATATATTCCTTTTCAGGTTTGAATATCTTTACTTTTGTAAATATCGTCTGCGCGTGTGGTTCATTTCAGATAATTTCATTTTCCAGTCTAAATATCTGTACTTTTCTAAATATCGTCTGCTTATTAATTACACTTTTCTCGCTTTTGTTTTAGTAACTATTGCAATGTTATGCTTACTTTTGATGTGTTTTTTCTAGTACTTTTGTGCGTTCCGCACGTTCCTACAAGTGATTTTGATGTTGAGCGTGTCAGAGAGGCATATTTACAGAATCCTAGAAAATCTGTGAGATCAGCGGCAAGAGAATTAGATATGCCAATCTCGCCGGTGTACAAGGTTATTAAGAAAAAATTAAGACTGCATGCATACAAAGTTCAAAATTGTTCAAGTTTTGGAACCAGACGATAGGCCTAGGAGGATGGCCTTTGCAACAGACATGCTAGGAGGATAGAAGATGATGCTGAATTTCTGAAGCGCATAATGTTCTCCGACGAAGCATCGTTTCATCTTTTGGCATTGTTAATCACCATAATGTGCGCATGTGGGAATCTTAAAACCCCCATGAATACCGTAAGGCACAAAGGGATTCCCCAAAGGTTAATGTGTGGTGTGGACTAATGCACGACCGAGTCATTAGACCTTTTTTTTTACAGAAAAGACGGTCTCATCAGTCGTATACATGTTGGAACATTTCGTATTTCCACAACTAGAAGAGCTTCAGCCATATGTCTTTTTGAAACAAGATGGTGCACTATCTCATTGGGGTACCACCATTCGTAGATCTTTGAATGATCATTTCACAGGAAGATGGATTGGGCGAGGATGTCCAATTCCTTGGTCACCCAGATCACCTGATATAACGCCGCTGGACTTTTTCCTTTGGGAATTTGTAAAAGACAACGTTTACAGGAGGAGAGTGTCGAACATGGATGGCCTAAAATCCAGAATTACAACCGCAATAACCTCTGTGGATGCCGACATGCTTGCCGGTACCTGGCGTGAAATTGAATATCGACTTGATATTCTCCGTGCGACGAAGGGGGCAGACGTGGAAGTTCATTGACAAGGATCATGAAACTTTTTGAGTCTATCTAACCATTTCTATTATTAATTTTAATCTATCTTTATTATTTTATGAGTTATTAAACGTCAAAATGGGTCCGGGACTTTATAAACATCCTGTACTTTTCCTAGGCAGTGTATATAATATGGAGTGCACTCTCATGCTTCGACGGTTTGTCATTTCTCATTTTAAAGCATGCCTAGGCAATGTATGAAATGTTTAATCGTTTCATACATTGCCGGCAAATTTTCGGCATTCTATGAAATACCTGAGTATTCTATAAAATGTCTAGGTATGGTATAGAATGCCGCATTTCGTACTTTACTGGTAATATACATAGTAAATATTTGTTTGGTATTATAAGTCATCATTCTTTTTTTCAGTTAAAAAGTCGCCAAACTTCGCCAAGGCCTTTGCGCTAATAAATAAGTAATAATAAGTAGTTCGATTTTCGATTGAAATGACATATCTAAAGGCGTTTAAACGGTCTTAATACATCTTAATTTAAATAGACACAAGTGGTAGGGTTTGCCTTTAGCAGAAGTTGTGTCTTTATGTTCCATTTGGACTAAGTAAAATAGGTTATTTTAAACCTTATTCAGTGATCGCGAGTTGATAAGATGTAGCGATAACTCGTTATTAATCTAGTAGTGTCTTCGGGGCGTTAACCTTTAGTTTCCAGACACGATAACAGCCCTACAGCATCTATTAAATAGGTGGCATTTTCGTTACATAGCCTAAACAAATGTTCATTTATTGTGCAGAACTCGTAAACCTAACTTCTTATACATTCATTCGGCGCTAAATCGATGTTCATTTTAACCAACAATTCTCTTATATTATCCCACTTACTATTTCATACATTTTATCGACAGCTGTTACGCCTTTATTGAAACAATAAATCTTACTGACATTAGTTGCATACTGCTGTGAGATTACAACAGCTGAAAGCTGACCATAGTGTCTTGTAATCGGGACAAGAATAGAGTTAAATCACGTTTAAACTGTTGCTCGATATTCGAGGCAGAATGTTCCTCTATTAAAGATTACTCGTTTATTAAAGAAAGCATGCTCAGTAGGTACGAATAGTGAAAATATCCACCGGTTATAGCACAAACGGTTTTTTCATAATTCGATTTAGATATTTATAGTTTAATGTTGAAACGATTTTTTCACCTATCTGCGTTTAACGAGTAAACTAAAAAACCTCAAAATTAAATTGTTTTCATCATGGGATGAAGAGAATGAGAAATTCTTTAAAAGAAATTTTTATGAAATTTTTAATGTAATTCCTAATTTTCTGGCAAAATCGTTCGATTGTTTGCGTTCGTTTGACGAAGCAAAATTGTTGAACGTAACAGAGAGATTTTTCATTGCTGAAAATATGATTTTTCGATTGAATATTTCATTGGTAAAGCGTCATCAAGGACTAAAAAGATAAAAATAAAAATAAATAAATAAAACATTAAAAAATCTGAAATGTTTCGAATTTTGACGATCGAGCTCTGCAAACGTTTTACATGATTTACAGTGTCTCACAAAAGTGATGGGACACTTGTGCTTTACAAAAGGAAACCGTAATAAAATAAATTAAAAAAACAGGTAAAACTTTTTTATAGGTGTGTTTCATACTTAAATTTAGTAACAATTATTACACAACATACATTTTCTCAAAATATTAAAATATTAATTTAATAAAAATACACTTGTTTAGAACGGAGCAAAAAATGGCTCACATAAGTGATGGGACACCATTAGACTATGCAACAAAAATCATCTAAAAATATTTTAGGGGTTTTTATTTTTACTCAAAAGCGATTGGCAATAATTTATAAAATCGACTGCATTATTTCTTTCCAGTTTGCTTTGGAATTTTTGGGTTTTTTAGCTCTGTGCAGCCATGAATGCTAAACGAAAAGAAACTTTGCCTGAAATTCGAAAATTAGTTATTAATTTGCATATTGAACGTGGAAAATCTATTAGAGAAACTGCTGAAACAGTTAACTTGAGTCGTTCAACAGTTTTCAATATCATTAAACGATATAAAAAGAATCATATGATTCAGGATAAAAGAAGACCTTACCGACCATAAAAGCTATCCAATGGAAAAAAGCGAATTATCGTTCGAAATATTAAAAAAAATCCAAGAATGAGTGCTCCTAAAGTTGCTGCTGATTTACAAGCATTATATGGAGTAATTTTTAATTGTGAGACTATTAGAAGAGTAATTCGATCTACTGGATACCACGGTAGAGCATCCAGGAAAAAATTCTTTGTAAGTGAGAGGAATAAAAAACTTAGACTGGCTTTCGCAAGAGTTATGGTATGGGGGTGTATGTCGTCCGCTGGAGTTGGTAATCTTGTTTTTATTGACAGTATAATGGATCAGTACAAGTATATTGACATATTAAATCAACATTTGAAATCTTCAGCACGAAAATTGAACCTTCATAACGATTTTAAATTCTACCGGACAATGACCCCAAGCACACTGCTTTGAACGTTAGACTCTGGCTGCTGTATAACTGTCCTGAAATAATAAAAACACCACCACAATCTCCAGAGTTAAATCCCATAGAGAATATTTGGCAAGAATTGGAATCAAGAATTCGCAAACACACCATTTCTTCAAAACAACAATTAAAATCGGTGCTTCAAGAAGAATGGGGTAAAATCACTTAAGAAATCACAACAAAATTATTCGAATCCATCCCAAGAAGATTAAATCACGTTTTAAAAGTAAAAGGAAATCCAATAAAATATTAAAACCTTTTAAAAAGTAAAATTTTTGGATAAATATTTGGTGGAAAAGTAAGTGTCCCATCACTTATGTGAGCCATTTTTTGCTCCGTTCTAAACAATTGTACTTTTATTAAATTAATATTTTAATATTTTGAGAAAATGTATATTATGTAATAATTGTTATTAAATTTAAGTATGAAACACACCCACAAAAACTTTTACATGTTTGTTTAATTTATTTTACCACGGTTTCCTTTTGTAAAGCACAAGTGTCCCATCACTTTTGTGAGACACTGTATTAATAGAGATTATCGAAACACATGGCACAGTTTGAATATAAAAACATTTTAGAGAATATATAGATGAATACGGATTTAGACTAACATGGTAACGTTATATATCTCATGCATATTTAAAAACTCAAAAAATATCTTATGTACTTCTATTTTGAATGCTATGAATTGAAATGTAATGTAATTCTATATTGGATGCTCTATATTGAATACTGTTTTATCAGAATATTGAATATATATATATATAT
>KK116251.1:1046100-1063871 GCA_000611955.2 Stegodyphus mimosarum | reverse complement strand
TATTAACAAGTAAGAATGCCAAAAGCCATAGTACATCCTAAACCCTATAAAATCCTATTCGAAAAAGCACGTTAGTGCCAAAATTACACATTAAATACAATTAAAACTTAGAATCCTAAGCAAAGATTAACATGTAAATAAAACTCAAATAATGCTTAGAAAATTATAATTTATGGGTAAGATTGGGAAAAGCTGAAGTTGTAATAAAAACAAAGTATACAATAGAAAAATGGTAATATCCCAGCGAGAGTTGCATAGTTGTTTCGTCAGGGGAAAAGAACTTTGCCCCTTTCGCTGAAATATTACTTCCACGCGTTTCAACTGACGACTAATTGAGACAATACCGCGTCGATTAACTGACAAAATTTTCATATCTATTACATCTTTCCATATTAATCTAAATCGTCTCAATTAGACGCCCCTTTTCCCTACGCGTGGAAGAAAAACAATACAAAACAAAACAAGAATTATTAGAATTAAAGAATAAATAGAGGCATCTAGGTAACAAATAATTTTAAAATCGCCTCAAGACCTCAAAAATTTTACAGAAAACTAAATTTATAAATAGTATTAGAGAGGATGCAACCACAAATCATCAATTATAATTTATAGTTAATTTCTGAAACACTATTAGTCCTATATTACAACCGAAGAAATCAAGAAAATCTAAATATATATATATATATATATTGAAGGATTTATTATATTGAATATTAAATGCTTTTAATTAGATATATTATGAATTAAATGCCTTTTTATTTAAATCACTCAGATTAAAAAAGTAAAAAAAAATATTTTTAAGAACTGCGTCTATAGCTTCTAAATAGTTTAATTTGTTAATTAATAACAGACAGATTAAATATGGAACAATAATATTTTACATTTTTCCGAAGGACAACAAAATTCGAATCAAAAATGAAACAAGGCAAAATGGTGTTTCAAGACTAATAGCCATTTTGGATAGTAAAAAAAATAAACGTTTTTATAAACTAACTTTTATTTAACAGTAATAAAGGAATTAATGAGCTAAAAGTAGAAAATAATGTATCTTACTAGCGGGCTGGGGCCAAAGCAAAATTTATAAGTTCCATATACATCTGAAACAAATAAAAATAGTTCAGTATGAATGAAATCAGTTCATTCTTTCCAAGCAACAACGAATTCGTAAATAATTTTTGTTGCCAAAACAGGAAACAAAAACTTTTGACACATCAATTTAAGATGTATACGTATGAAGTCATGATTTAAATTTAATGTAATATAACAATTTTTTATCAATAATATCAATAAAAGAATTAACTTGGCAATACCATACCGCGTCAGTTATAATAACCTGAAACAAAAAGTTGTCAACAGCAGCCATTTACTTAAAATACTGACATTAACGAAACATTTTTCGACATGCAATGACGTCACATGCAATCGAGTGCTTTCTTCAGCATCAGAACATGGCCTTATGTTACAATAACATATTTAATGTTTGACAATGCTTTTTTATTTCCTATTTTGTAAAACTTATAATATTTTAATTAACAAACTCAAAAAAGCGAGCAGTGGCAACACTTTTCGAACTAAAGCAAACTTTTATCTCCAGAGCGAGAGAATGTTGCCACTCGGAAAAATGAGTGCGAAAATTATAGTTTTCAGAGTTTTTAATTAATATCACGGCTGATTAAAATCGTACGAAGATGAGAATGAATCGTCCGGAATTACCTTTCTCGAAACTCAACTCCCCGCCGTTTCGCAGGATATATTGCCACAAACAAACAAGCAAACAGACAGACGCGCACAGATTTTGATAGTATAGATAGTTTAACGGGAACAAGAGATTAAATAATTCTCTTGGCAAAATTCACCTGCGCTTTATATCACAAATAATAAAAGCCTGAGCACCTAAATAACGAAATGTAATAAATTCCATTGTCAAGTGTCAAGCGTTAACTTTATAAATTTTTAAAGGTTTCCCTACGCTTTTATTAGTCGTGATATAAAATTCCAGATGAATTTTGTAAAAGAAAAAAATTATTTAATCTATTATTCACATTAAACTATACGATAAACTATTTTTCTACTTTTTAGTCCAAAGGGATTTAGTCCCGAAGGACTATTACTTTCGTTTTGCGATTTTGCGTTGAATCACTCTGAATGCCCGTTTCACTTTTCAAATTGTTGCCACTAAATGTTATCGCTCTGCATTAAATTTTAAAAAATGAAAAACCTGCATAAATGTATGCATGTTTCTCGCATTGTGATAAAACCTAGAGCCATCGAATTTTGAATGACGTAATCCTACTGCGAATATGGGCATCTGGAAGCCCTAATTTTGAATTTGAAATTTGCTTTATTATCGATTTTATGTTTTGTAACATTTCAACGAATTTCTGATTAACAAACTAAATGATTTCAAAGCGAGCAATGGCAACACTGTACGGAAAAAGAAAAACATTTTTATCTCCAGCGCACGAGACTTACGGAAATTCTAAAGATATGTTCATTTTAAAATGATTTTGCGATATTGATTTTGAACTCAATTTTATGGTTTGAGTACGTAGTACATGATATTTAATAAAAAAAGGTAGCACACGAAACGTTAAAAAAACGCGCCTTTGGACGTAATTTAAAATCTGAAATCTTTCAGATTTTTTTTTAATTCATTAATTTTTTTGTGAATTTTAAATAAAAATCTGTTTTATAAAAAGGTTTTACAAAATTCATTTTTTTATTAGCCCAAATTAGCGTTAGTTCAGAAGGGCTATTAGTCTCAAAGCGGGATTTTGCGTTAAATAACTTTTCAAACTGTTGCCACCAAATAGTATCGCAATGTATTAATTACATTTAAAGAAGTTAAATAATGAAGAATTTGCATGAATGTATACATTTTTTTTCGTATTGCGAAAAACAAGATTATTCAGAACCATCAAATTTTGAATATGCTTCACCCGAGTATGGACACCTGGAAGCCCAAATTTTGAATTTGGAATTTGTTTTATAGTGTATTTCATACTTTGTAAAATTTTAACGACGTTTTAAATAACAAACTCAATGATTTCACTTCGAGCAGTGACAGCACTCGAAAAGAGGGCACTCGTATGAGAAAAAGCATTTTTCGCGAGATTGTCTATCGGAAACTCTATAGGTATGCTGTTTTTAAATATTTTATTGTATGTTTCAAATTTGTAAATCTTTAACGAATTTTTGATTAAAAAACTCAACGATTTCAAAGCGAGCAATGGAAACAATGCACAGAAAAAAACATTTTTATCTCCACAGCAAGACTGTCTACCCGAAATTCTAAAGATATGCTGTTTTAAAATATTTTATTGTGTACCTCAAGTTTCGTAAAATTTTAAAGAATTTTTAATTACCAAACTCAAAGATTTCCAAGGGAGCAATGGCAACAATGTACGGAAAAAAACATTTTTATCTCCAACGAGCGATCCTCTTGAAACGTGTATGTGTATGTATGTAGGATCGTACTCTCTTTGGGCACATAAACTCTACGAGATCCTGCTAAGGAACCTGGCGACTTCTCGCACAGGCGTAAATAATAACAACGCAGAAGAAGGGTAGAAATAACTCTTTATTATTATCAATTCTGAACAGAAAGGCACGTACTTTGTGCTTTACAATAACACCGACAACTTGCCATGGAACTTAAGAATCATTACCTAATTAATTCAAGACTAAAGAGCAGCGCTGGACTAGCACTTTAAGTTAAGGCTAACTAGGTTGACTCGACAACTTACCCCGTCGTGATAATTATTTAAATGGCCAAAATGGCGTATCAGCAACTCCGCATAACAGTAAGACAGACTCGTAACCTGCGCTGGCTAGCGAAAATACGCTCTGAATAAACTTCAAGATTCATCCATTTAAATACTCTCTTCACTTAATTTTAAATTTTCTTTCTGGTGAGGAAATGAGAGGGGCATTTGAGGAGGTCAGAAAAGATAACAAAATTTTTTTTAATAATTGGTTAAATGAACTGTGGGAAACCCTACATGTAAAGAAACAAACTCCCCTTAGGGCGTAATATGGAATGTGAAAGCTTTCAGATTTTCTTTATATATGCTATTTCTGCTTTTGGATCCACCTCAGTCACCGGAATAGTTTGCTATTATACTCAATATAACTTTTTAAAATATCTTTGATATATAAAATACTTAGTAGGCATCAAGGACACGTGTAGCTTTTACTGTTTGAAAGAAATTTGGTTTCTTAAGAATCTTTACTAAATCTTCTACTTGAATGATTAAAATTCCTGATTTTAGTGCATTTTCCAAGAAGATAAGACCATTTTTCTTCGAGAATCCTTCCTCTCAAATTTTTCGCCTCTCCATCGCCAATTTATTTTTATTCCCGGGCCCTTTCCCTTGTAGAGATTGGAAACCTTAATTTAATCTTTCAGAGACATCGTGAATAATGAATGAAATCTGAATAGTTTAGATGTATTGTATCAACACATTCTGAGAGAAGCAAAGCGTATGTATGGTGGGTGGTGGGTGGTGGTGGCGGTGGTGGTAGCTTTTATCCGTAAGCACACATCACGGCTTCCGCTCCTCTCACAGAGTCCAACAGCTTGTGTTTAATTCAAGGCAAAATGGTGGGAAGACGAGGGGGAGAACTCATCGGAGAATAAAATTTAAAACAAAACTTCGTTTTAGGAAACACTGCCTGTCATTAAGCGCTATCTATGAGAGTGAGTTATTTCTGCTTCCATTTCTTGAAGGATTGGTGCTTCAGATAAAGGTTTTTTTTTTTTATCTTTCTGGATTTGAGTCTCATGGGAGAGTAAATTACGAATTCTATTTAACATGAAATCCAAAAGAAGTAAGAGGAAAAGCACTGGTATTTGAGAAGTTCTAATTTATTTCGTAAATACATGGCAATTTGCAAAAAGAAATGGTTCCGTCTTGGATCAAAGCACGAGATATTTTAAAATAAAAATAAATCGGAAATGAATATTTCATTGTTTAAAGATACTTTGACAATAAAAGTTCGCATATATATATATGTATCAGTACTTTTGTAAAACTGCTTGAATATTTGTGTTAATTTATTTGTAATTTACGTTTTACGTATTTGCATGCTATTGTGCAAATTTTTAATCGTGTATTTATTTATTTTATAACTTATATGTGCTAATCTCATTAGGCGTCTTTGTTTCATCGAATTCGGGCTACTTCTACATTAATAAGTGCTTGTTTTGTATGTTAAGTTGTAGATCTTTTAATTCTGAATCGAATGGCGCTTCCATTGTGAAGATATTAGAACACAACCCATAAATATCAGCTAAACCTTAACTATTATACGCGTCGTGAATTTTGCAAAATTCGGAAATTTTTCGTCAACTTGGTGACATTCTAGAAGCTACCGAGAAACGCATTTTAGAAGTCCTCGAAACGATTTTTTCTAGAAGCTTACAAAAATGCTTTTGGTCCCTGTCAAAAAATCCTATGTAAATAACACGCTGCGAGGGTTATTCGATTAATTAAGTTAATCTCTTCAGAGCCATCCACTGAGCTCCCGCTCGGCCAGTACTGCTTTAGACTTTGTCAGTCACTGTGGTGATCTGTGAAATTCCTCCATTCACGGACAGAATTAGCTTTATCTGTATCGCCGACTTTCGCTGTTTATAGATGCTTATCTCGCTCTTTCAAATGTTAATTATGCAATAAAATTCCGATTTCACCCTATTCATCTGGAGCAGTTATCAAGAGGATTTCTACGCTAGAGTAGCAGACAAATATACGTAACAATATTATTCGAAATATCAGATAAATGAAAGCGAATAATCAAATATTTTTCTAAATAAACATCCGTTATAATTAAAATTCCGTACGTTTAAAATTAATAAAATTATTATTATTATTTGAAAAAATAATATAGCTATTATTATTTAAGTACATAATTGTTAATTAAATGGAAAATGGAGACAAAACCTTTTATGTAAAGTATGCAGAACTACATTTATTGTATTACTCTAGTTTATCTTGTTTAACTAGAGGAAACTCTCGACTGGCACTGGCTGCAATAGATCGATAGAAATTCCCAACTGCATTGACGCAGTGGTAGGCGTGAAAGAAATAAGTGTAATAGAAAAATTATTTACATCATGTCCTTAACAGCGGTTAAGGACATGATAAAAAATAAATATGCGTTCATTTCTATAAAACATTTTACTATCATTGAAGCTTGTAATAATTCCTTGTTGCTGCCCTTACCTTTCCCTCTAAAAAAAGGACTGGTAGCTATGTGCACTGCCCAAAACAAAATGGGACAGTTCTATATCTCCCGTTCTACTGGGCCGAGTGACGAAATTCAACTTGCTGTTTTATGTCTCAAAAGCGCGACTTTGGATATAGACTGAAGTGCCACTAAATTAGGCATACCTACCTAGTAACGAGTTGAGCCTCCTCTGGCCTTGATAACAGCTGCCACACGAGGAAGCATAGATTCAACAAGTTTCTGGAAACGTTCCACGGGAATGGCTTGCCAAATATTGGCTAAAGCTTGTAGGGATTTATATTTGTTTTAAATAACCAGTTAAATTTAATTTTAAGTTACTTTCCTATAAGCCTTCATTCCCCTAATTGTCAGTGCCAGAATATTTCAATTTGGTAGCGCGCGTAAGAAATACAAATTTTACCAGTGGGAGAAAAAGTTTAAATATCGACGTTCCACTAGGGAAAGTGAGAGAGAGTCTGGGAAATCTCTGTGCGTGGTTGTTCGCAAGCTTCCGCTTAGCAGTTACTGCTGGTTAGACGTGGCTTAATAGCTATTATCTTGCTGCCACTAGACTCATCTACGCGCTGTAGGATACAGGATTGTATGAGCCCTCTACAGTCCGTTTACTGAGCCTTGCACAGTCCGTTTGACTGTACGACTGGCACGTCATTGAACGGGGTGGTAATTATGAGCTAATGTTTGGTTTCGCTGGCTACGTACAATACGCCTGAGCCATCTCTAGTCACGCACTGTCAAGGCTAATTATCCTTTGCAGCTTGCTCAATCGCTAGTTTTTTGTCCACCTTCCATGTATTCTTGGAATACTCTTGACACTGTCGACCTTGAAAATCCTAACTGTCTGACGATTTCGGAAATTGAATGGCCCATGCGTCGCGCTCCTACCATTTGTCCGCCGTCGAAGGCGCCTAAATCAGGCAGTTTACGCATACTGGCAATTCCAACAACTAATTCAGTATGCGCTATATATGCAGCTAACACATCGCCCTCACTTGCGCATAAATGATGCGCAGCGCTACGTAATTTGTATAGCCCTTGCTATCCCTAATTCAGTGACACTTCAGTATTTATTAGATTTATGTATAGCATTGTTCTAACATTAGTATTTTGAAACAAAATCGGATAGTTTCTGAAACAGCATACCAATTTTTTTTTTCATATTTTGATTCTACTACTCAAATTATGCCTATATATTAAATTTTGTGATTTTCGGTGAGAAATTTATGGGCAAATTTTAAAATTTATCCTGAAGCATTTTTTTCAGTTTGCGCCAAGGAATATATCACATAGCGAACTTCTTAATTTCTAGCATCCTATTTTCCTTTCCTTTTTTTTTATTGCACAGAAGCGGAAAAAAAGTCATCCTTCATACTTTCAAATAATAACCACAGTGCGTTTATGGATTTTAACAAATATGCCAAATTTCAAAACACGCCAATACGTAAATTCATGTATACCTTAGGAAAGTTTGAATAAAAAGCTGTAATGTTTTTCAGGTATGCTTAGAAATACATCTACTTTAAGATGATGGTAAACATTTTATAGGTTATAATTCAAAATTCGGCTCGAAAAATTTATAAAAATTATTGAAAAATACAAATTTTAAAAATGATTCATAAAAAATAGGCGAATTTTATTTGGAATGAACCTAAATTTCGGAATGTAAAAGGAAGAATCAAGAAAGTTTAATAAAAAAAGAGTTTTTGATAAATATACACCAAATTAACATGGATGAGCTAAAATTTTGAGCGCTAATTTGTTTAAACATCTTCATGAGATTTTTACAAAACTTGGCAGTTTGGCATAATTTGGGTCGTACAATTAAATTATGGAAAAAAATGGCATGTCATTTCAGAAAAGTCCGATTTTGTGTCTTTATACCTACATTACAACAATGCTATATATATATATATATATATAATCTTATACATATATTAAGTCTCGCTTACGAGACATGAAAAAACAAGTTGAATTTCGTCAATCGGCCCAGTAGAACGAGAGATATAAGAACTGCCCCCCCCCTTTTTTTTTGCGCAGTATACATGTATATATTCTTATGCTGCATTTTTGCCTCTTCGTATAGATTGTTTTTTATATCTCTATATTACTTATTGTACGTAATTTAAAAATTTTTGCTGTTAATACAGTTATGTACATCTTTATCTTTTATAAATATGTATGATTTATAAGTATACTTATAAGTATTGTATGACTTCTTTCTATAAGTGAACTTCTCATGTTAGCATTATACCAACAAATTTTCTATTACACAGATACAGAATATTATAGGTAATTTTAAGAAATACTTTTAACTGCATTTGTATGGAAATGCTTCGGCAAATACAGTGGTGTTTGTACGTTTTTATAACCATTTTAATAAAGAGCCTTAAAGAAGCAAATTTTTTCGTATAAAAATACTGTTTATATTTTAGCCATTATCTAAACGGTCCTGTAAATCGTTCTATGTGTTTTTTCCCATGTCGTCATTAGTCCCTCTACCAAATTTGGTGGCAGTCCAACTAATAGGTAGAGTTACAGATGGCTTCCAGTAATTTTAGTTTAAAAACAAATATATATAAAAAGAAAATCTGAAATGTTTCAGATTTTAAATTACGTCCAAAGGGGCTTTTTTTAACATTTTCTGTTTTACCTTTATTTATTAAATATCATGTTCTTCGCACTTAACCCATAAAATTAATTTAAAGAACAATATCGCAAAATAATTTTAAACTGAGCATATCTTTAGAATTTCCTATACACAATCTCACGCGCTGGAGATAAAAATGTTTCTTCTGTTCAATGTTGCCATTGCTCGCTTTGAAATCCTTGAGTTTGTTAATCAAAAATTCGTTAAAGTTTTACAAAATATGAAATCGATGATAAAACAAATTCAAATTTTCAAATTTGAGCTTCCAGATGCCCATATTCACAGCAGGATTACGGCGTTCAAAGTTCGATGGCTCTAGGTACTGCCGTTTTATCACAATGTGAGAAACATACATACATTTATGCACATTCTTCATTATTTGATTTCTTTAAATACAGGGTGTTTATAAAGTCCAAGACCCATTTTGATGTTTAATAACTCATAAAATAATAAAGAGTGATTAAAATTAATAACATAAATGGTTAGATAGACTCAAAAAGTTTTATAACCCTTGTAAATGAACTTCCAGGTGCGCCCCCTTCGTCGCACGGAGAATATCAAGTCGATATTCAATTTCACGCCAGATACCGGCAAGCAAGTCGGCATCCACGGAGGCTATTGCGGTTCTCATTCTGGCTTTTAGGTCATCCATGTTCGACACTCTCCTCCTGTAAACGTTGTCCTCTACAAATCCCCGAAGGAAAAAGTCCAGCGGCGTTATATCAGGTGATCTGGGTGGCCAAGGAATTGGACCTGCTTGCCCAATCCATCTTCCTGTAAAATAGTCATTCAATGTACTACGAACGATGGTAACCCAATGAGGTGGTGCACCATCTTGTTGCAAAAGGACATGTGGCTGAAGCTCTTCTAGTTGTCGAAATACGAAATTTTCCAATATGTCTAAGTATACGACTGATGAGACCGTCTTTTCTGTGAAAAGGAAAGGCCAAATGACTCGGTCGTGTATTTGTCCACACCACACATTAACCTTTGGGGAATTCCTTTGTGCCTCACGGTATTCACGGGGGTTTACACATCCCCATATGCGCACATTATGGCGATTAGCAATGCCAGAAAGATAAAAGGAGGCTTCGTCGGAGAACATTATGCGCTTCAGAAATTCAGCATCATCTTCTATCCTCCTTAGCATATCTGTTGCAAAGGCCATCCTCCTAGGCCTATCGTCCGGTTCCAAAACTTGAACAATTTGAACTTTGTATGCATGCAGTCTTGATTTTTTCTAAATAACCTTGTACACCGTCGAAATTGGCAAATCCAATTCTCTTGCCGCTGATCTCGCAGATCTTCTAGGATTGTGCTAAAATGTCTCTTTGACACGCTCAACATCAAAATCACTTGTGCAGGGACGTCCGGAACGTTTCTTATCTGCGATACTTCCAGTTTCTAGAAAATTCTTTTCCACCGCAAGATGCTGCTTTTGGATGGAGGATCTTTTTTTTAAACTCTTCTGCAACTTAGAAAAGTACAGATATTTAGACTGGATAATGAAATTATCTGAAGTTAACCACACGCGCAGATGATATTTACAAAAGTAAAGATATTCAAACCTGAAAAGGAAAATATATAAGTTATTCCATCAATAAATGCCATAAGTTTGTTTATATCTTCATTATTTTATGAGTTATTAAACATCAAAATGGGTCTGGGACTTTATACACACCCTGTATAGCACAGGGCTGCAATATTTGGTAGCAATAGTTTGAAAAGTGAACCGACATTTAATGTTTCTGACGCAAAATCGCAAAACGAAAACAATAATCCTTCAGGGACAAAGCCCCTTTGGACTAATAAACACCCCGTACACTCTATTTTGGAATGTTTTTGTATTTATTTAGTTATTGAATGCATTTTATGTAAGAATTTTTACTTCCTTGTACGAAGTACAGGAAGTATTGTAATCGCGAAATATTTCGGGTACCGTATTTCAAAGAAAATATTCATTTTGACCGCTTTCGAATGCAATTTAATGATGTTTTTGTGTGACATCTGTACGTAAGGAGAGAATAAAGTACTTTTTTGCCCCAAACGAATTATAAAACTGATTTAAAATGGATTCAGAAGAGATTTTTTCATGGCATCTGTGTGTACGTACGTATGTATGTATGTATCTCGCATAACTCAAAAACGAGTAGCCTCAGAACGTTGAAACTGTGTATATAGGACTGCAATAATATGTAGTTGTGTACCTCCCTTTTTGGTTAAAATCGGCCGTTCCAGAATTATATATATATCCACTCTGTTACTTGACTCAGTGAGCTCAGTTGGTTTTTATTTTTATATGTCGGTAAATTGTGCATTTTCCTCTTTAAATATGATTGAATTATATTGTTCTTCTCTTCCAGTTAAGGTTTTTATGCCTTTAATTAATCTGCATACGATAATTGTAGAATTTATGAACAATTTAAAAATTGTTTAAGTGCGACTAAGCCTATTTTTTTTACCATAGCAGCCATATTTGTTTCCATTTTAAACGTAGCAGAAACTTTCAGTTTTGTACACCGAAAAATCGGCCTTTTTGCCTGCTGGCTAAATTGCTTGTTTTTGAGCAGAAATTCTCATTTTAATTTTAAAAATGGTTTTTATAATTGTTTCAACTGTATTTGGTGTATCAAACGTTTTCGGATCAACAGCAGTGGAGAGAAAAAATTCAAAAAATCTCTTGAATCCAAAACTCGTTCCCTCTTAGACAACATTACCCAGATAAATGCCAAAGAAGATGCTAATAAATGTACAATATTTCTCACTCAAACTATTCAAGATTGTTGTCATGCCTCATTAAAACTAAAAACTCTTACCAACGCCACTAATATCAACTGGTGGACCAAAGATCTAAGGGCTGCTCGCCAAAAGACCAGGGCTTTACGAAGAAGACTAAAGACGCGCACAAATGATGACGACAGAATAATTGCTTGGACTGAATATAATAGACAAAGGGCACTATACAAAAAACAAATCTTAGAGGCCAAACTAAAATCATGGAATGCTTATTGCACCCGCAATACTGACGCGTACGGCACACTTTACAAAATGGCAACTTCTAAGATCTTTCAGCCGACGCTGCTTCATGCCCCAGCCAGTGCTCAGTCGTCTTATGATAATAACATCACCAACATCACCATTAATACCATTCTGGATCATGTTTTCCTTCCGGACCACACCGATCAAGACACTCTCACACAACAGGAAATAAGAATGTCAACCGAATATTCCAACTCAAATGACGATGTACCTTTCACAAAGAATGAATTGCTACAAATAGTCAAAGCACTGGACAATAAAAAGGCACCGGGCCCAGATGGTATTCCCAACAAAATACTAAAACTCATATGCCAAGTTAATCCTTATATCCTTCTGAACCTTTATAATAAGTGTTTAAACCTCCACTGTTTCCCGGATTGCTATAAAAAAGGACAGATTATCCTCTTTTCAAAAAAGAACAGAAATCCAGAAGACCCTCACTCGTACCGACCCATAAACTTATTACCAGTCATGGGAAAACTCTTGGAAAGATTGCTGATCAACAGAATCAAACATCACGTGTACAAAGATAACAAAATCAGTAAACATCAGTATGGATTTAAGCCTAAGAGCTCAACTATCCACGCACTTGATGCTGCACTCTCCCAAATTCATAGCAATAAAAGCAACCAAATGCACTCAGCCCTCCTCTGCCTGGATTTAAAGAATGCATTCGACTCTCTCTGGTGGCCAGCTGTACGGCAAGCCCTCAGGGAGATGCAATGCCCAAGAAATTTATACCTCTTAACAACCGACTACCTAGAAAATAGAATCAGCCTAATTGTTCATAACAACACTGCAATCTCCAGAAAGCAAGAAAGAGGATGTCCCCAGGGGTCATGCATGAGCGCAGACCTCTGGAACATTACCTTCAATAGTATCATTGATCACAACTGGCCCAGCCACACCAGAATTGTCGCCTTTGCTGACGATGTAGCGTTCATTGTACAAGGCAGCACGCGGGACCAGCTCCAGGATAACTGCAACACCACGCTCAGTTTATTTAATGACCTCTGCAATAGTTTAAAGCTAGAAATTTCACACGTCAAATCCCAAGCACTAATTTTTCATAAACCTGGACAAACATTAACAAGAAATCCTACTCTGCGAATTGGCCAAAATAGATTAAAATGCGTCAAAACTATCAAGTATCTTGGTCTAATTATAGATCAAAAATTTACCTGGATACCTCATCTCCAAAATAAAAAATTAACCACTCTCAAAATGGCACACGCATTAAGGTCAATGAGAGGTTACTCCTGGAGCCTCAACTCCCATATTATGAAAATGCTGTTGACAACAGTCGTAAATAAGATCATCACGTATGGGGCTGCCATCTGGGCGCTGCCAATGACGGCCAGGAAAGTTCGCACTCTCAATGCCATCCAGCGTCCATTCTTAATTAACATCACCCGTGCATTTAAAACAACCTCTACCAACGCCCTACAAGTTCTGGCAGGTGTGACTCCTTTGCCACTTCAAGCCGAAATTGAAGCACTGTCCTCCAACATTCTTCAGCTGAAAAAATCTGCAAGCTACGATAATATCATCTTCAATCCACAAGACTACCAGGATACACCACGGAAATACATTAGACATCCGAGTAACTTTCTTCACAACCTGCACTGCAACCTCAACAACCCTCCACCATCTAGTAAATTCACAGCATATATTGATGGATCGAAGATAGAGGACAAAGTGGGCTGCAGAGTCACTATAAATTCCGGAACAAGTACCTACATTGAATGGCAAGGTGTCCTCAGACACGAAAACAGCGTATTTCAAGCTGAGCTTACAGCTATTCTGAATGCTATCAAGCTACTTCTACCAACACATACGGACACCATTCATGTGATTACTGATAGCCAGTCATCTATCTGTGCTATCAAACAACAGTTCCCAAACTCACCAACTGCATATCTAATTCAGAATTTAATACTCAGCAGCAACAACAAATTTATAATATCATGGACTAGAGGTCACAGCGCTTGTGCAGGAAATGAACGCGCTGACTTCTTAGCAAAAGACGCAGCTATTCACCAAATAGGCACTCCAATCTCTATCCCGTGGCCAAAGTCAGCATTGAAATGCAAGCTGAAACAACTTGCAACCGCACAATGGCAACATCAATGGGACCACGGAGAACAAGGAAGACGAACATATGAATTCCTCCCTAAAGTAGATGAAAGCATCACTTTTTCATCCTACTTCCTTTCCCAGTATATCTCGGGCCACGGCCCATTTCCACTCTACTTCTACAACAGAAACAAAGCCTCCTCTGACAGATGTATATGCGGAAGCATCGGAGACCCAGAGCACTACATCTTCAACTGTCCAATGACGTCTGTTCACCATATCCGTCATCCAGGCAACCCAGGTCTGGAATTCAGGCGATTTCTAATCAAGCACCGAAAAACGTTTAGTCAGATAAAGAACATCATCGACTACCTCCACAAACAAGGACTCAATATGTGCCACCCTTAATCTTATAATCCTCTAATTCTGCAATTATTTCAGAGTGCCATTGTCATCTCCACCAAATTGCCTTCAATCTTCATTCATATCTGTGCCTTACCTCCAACTCATGATATTGTATCTATTTATTATTACAAACTTTATTGTAACTCACCTACCTATAAACATTACCATCACCAACTGTAACAATATGCAACTCTGTATATCGAAATGTATAACATCTGTATGATTGCATATCACCTTTAATTCTCAATAAATACGGAAAGGTAGTACACCGGGGCAATACCATTTTTGCTCATAGTGATGATATGGTGCCCCCTGTACTTGTTCCTGTCCTGTCCTGTATTTGGTGTTTCATGTTTTTCTATATCTTTCAAGTTTTAACGAAGATATTTTGAGTTTTTATGTATTTTTGCCCCGAAGAGAGAACTGAATTAATTGACTGAGAAATATATAAAATGAAATTCGAGGAAATAAGTGTTTGGTATTAACAACAAATATTTCCCGCGGTCTTTCTCGGGCAGAGGAGAATGTTTATAAGTATCGCATGCGCATTAAATAAGCGGCTTGAATCGTCTGTGAAAACTGTTTCTTTTTTATTTGTTTAATTTCTTTTATACATCGTTTTAGATTTATTATTAGTATTTCAATAGAACGTGTGACAACGATTTGAAAATTCTTCAAAGGATATACATAATGTTTGTGCATGCTGAGTTATAAAATGAATGAGATGTAACGCTGTTAAGTGAACCTAGCGCCAAAGTGTCGCTCTGGTAAACAAATAACAGTGAATTTTAAAGAGTGCATTTATTCTGTTGCGGTTTATGCGCTATCGACGAAGTAGATAGAATTCAGTGTAAGAAGTTTAAATGAAATGCAGGAAAAAGTGTGTATAATTTAATATTCCGTACAAGGAAGTCATGTGGTGTACACATCAGATTTTTTTTCTGTGCTTTTATTAATCGAAACTGTGACACCCTTTTGCGCTTGTGACTATTAACTTCGAGTATCATGCATACATCAGTTAAACATGCATCGATCGACATTTTAACTGTAAAGATAGCTTGAAGAGCCAGAAATATGGGCAGAAACCTTGCGGTCAACTTTATCAACAATTTTAGTCCCCACAATTAGCAATATACACTGCTCGACATTGAAAATGCAACACCAAGAAGGAGTGGTCAGAAATTTATGGAAATTTTAGAGTAGACGCACCTCACTGAGTTATGCGAATGATGTGAAATACGCAGTTCTCCGACAAACGTGAAGTAAGATATAAGAGAAGGAAAGTGCAGAATGGGTAACATTCGTGTCGTTATTTCTGCCAGACGAATTATCGAAGAAAGTTGGTTTTTGTCCCGGAGGATACGTGTATAGGAGAGAATGCCAGGCCGCCGTCAACGAAGGCACTTCCAGCAGATAGACGATTTTACGAGGGGTATGGTGATCGGACTGAAAAGGGCGGGTTGGTCCTTATGTCAAATCGTAGCTGATACCCACATGGATACGAGCAGGGTGCATCGGCTATGGCGAACATGGTTGGAACAAGGAAATATGGGAAGAAGGAGGGGTGCAGGGGCAGCCAGAGTGACGTCAGCACGCGTGGATCTACGCATCCGCCGACAAGCTGTGGCGGTCCCGCAAGTCACTTGTACCACGATTCTGCAGCACGTGCAAGATACCCTGGATATTCCCGTGTCGACAAGAACCATTTCCCGTCGATTGATTGAACGTGGCCTGCACTCACGGCTTCCGTTAAGAAGGCTGTCATTGACCCCACAGCATAGACGCCAACGTATAGAATGGTGAAGAACTGGAGCGATGTGGATGACAGAATGGCGAAACGTCGTGTTGTCAGATGAGTCACGCTTCTGTTTATCCAGTGACAGTCGTCGCATACGTGTGTGGCGTCGACGTGAAGACAGATATAATTCAGCAGTAATTGTGGAACGCCCCACCGCGCGACAACGTGGCATAATGGTTTGGGGCGCTATTGCCTACGATTCCCGGTCACCTCTAGTTCGTATTCAGGGCACTATGACGGCCCAACGATATTTTGATAATGTACTGCGGCCGGTGGCAATCCCCTACCTTCAGAAGCTGCCTAATGCAATGCAATTTTTAAGCAGGATAACGCCCAACCACACCGTGCTCGCCTCTGCCAATATGCTCTGCAAGGTTTACATTGCTTCCCTGGCCACCGTACTCTCCTGACCTGTCACCAATCGAACATGTGTGGGATGTGATTGGACACCGTTTGCAAACTGTGCCCCTGCCTCGTTCAGAAGACGAACTGTGACAAATGGTTGAAAGGGAATGGAGAGCCATCCTTCAGGACACCATCCGCACTCTTATTGTCTCTATGCCTAGACGTGTTTCTTCGTGCATCGCTGTCCGTGGCGATCCTATATCCTACTGAGCCGACGCCGTTCTCGCTCTGTATTCTGACTATCATTTTGAAATAAAGATCACTTATTGCTGCTTGCTGTCTCTGTCTTTTTTCCAAATTTCATCACTTTCTGATCACTCCTTCTTGGTGTTGCATTTTCAATGTCGAGCAGTGTATGCCTGAAAGAAAAACTTAATGTATTAACAATTGTCTGATCTTTAATAGTTTTTAAGAAGGAAAGTGTTAATGAATTCATGTGCTAAACATCTGAGATGATTTTAATTACAAAGGCCATTTTTTGATTAATACATCCAATAACTAATTTTCAATCATATAAGACAAATTTAGTAATAAATCTACTTTGGGTGGCAATGCTTTAGAAACTTTCTACTTGCTAGGACACATGAAAAATAAAAGAAAGATTTATTTTCCTAGAATAATAGTACTTTCTAAGTACTGTGGAAGATAAATGCTTAGGTAGCATAACGGAATACAGCGCCTTAAAAGTTGGGAAGAATAAAATATAAGTAAGTAAAGACGTCAAAACATTGAACTGTATTACAACCACATTTGCCAAAAAAAACGACAGTTGTACATGATGTGAAATATAAAGAAACATTTAGTTCTAAAAGACGGCACTAATCCATGATCGTTTTCGCTTTTATCAACATTTGTCAGTTTCTGTGACAGCTGACAGGACTTGATTAGGTTTAGGTTTAATAGACTATGGCAAAGCACACTACGGTTATCTGCCTTTGGAGTGGGATGCCTTTGTAGAAGACTTTCTACGAGAAATTGGCTTGTATACGCATTACACATGCTAAAAACCACATAAAAAGCCATGCAGATAGTCCATTCGCCTGGAATAGAACTCAAGTCGAAACTACCAATTTTCAGCGATTTGACCGCTCGACCGCTGGTGTGCCGCACACCATTTTGAAGTTCATATACCACAAATTGCATTTTATATTATAT
>KK116251.1:1028729-1045958 GCA_000611955.2 Stegodyphus mimosarum | reverse complement strand
TATATGATGCAAAAACAAAATAAATTAAGTTCAAAACAATATTTAGCTTGGTATTAGTAATAATCTATACACTTGCCTAAGTTTTCTGAGCAGAACCTTCAGTTACTTAGTACTTGATTTCTAATTAATATTTTGTGTTTACCATAAAAATTAAAATATAGATTTATTATAGATTTGAGAACAATTACTAAAATATTAATCTTTCAGGTCGAAGTTGAAATACAGGCCAGCGACTCTACGGCAAAATAACACTGAACTGTGCATTTCTCAAAACAAAAAGCATAGCAATCAAATTATGTAAATCATGCACGTAACGTTTCGTAAAATATTTTGAAAATCATCGAAAACATCTCGGTTTCATTATTTTCCGTTCCATTTGCTGGGAAAAGAAATGGCTACAATCGAATTACGAATGTTTGTTATTGAATTTAAACCACTCTGGTCTCTTCTTGATTTGATTATTTTCCGCTTTATTACTGTGCAAGAGGATGGCAGCAAACAAATTACCAATGCTTTTACATCGAATTTAAATCACGGAAGTTATTTCTCATTGTCGGCTTTAACGTTCGAGACAAATTATGAACGAATCGAAAAGAGAGTTATGAATATGCTAATTGGAAAATTATGATTATTTTACACCGAATTTAAATGAGTTTATAACGCCACGAATACCAGTTGCTTTTATAAAGATTTGATACCTTTAGTGTTTTAAATACGATTACTTTTCAAAGAAAGAAACTTATCGGAAAATAAGTGACGCGTAATTTATTGCACCGATATACAACTGCGATCAAAAGGTATCGAGAATGATTCCATAAAAACCAAAAATTCACTTCATTAGTCAACGTTTATTATATTTTTTTTCAAATAAATCCATCCGATTACAATGCGTTTTTATTTTCAATCCACGAAACATATTTGAAAGTCATTAAACCTCTTTGGAATACGCTATGAATTTTCGTTTCGCGGGATCCGTTTTGAAGTACAACATGATAATCGTAATCGTCTGGAGTTGTCCGTTTTACTCTTTTTGTCTCTGCATTTTGCTGGCGTTGGTTTCCTCGCTCTTCATATAGGACGCTAGTGCCTCACAGATACAGTCTTCAAACAATGTTAATATTACAAACTTTATTGTTATTCAGGAGATTGCTTAAAGAGGTAAACCATGCACAGATGGTGAATATATCAAACTCTTTATTGATCCTCAAATTTTCAATATCTTTATTAATGACATCCCAAAATTATTAAGTGTCACTCTCGCTCTTTATGCAGATGACACGGCCATTCTAGCTCAACACAAACGCCTGGATTTTCTGGTTCCAAAAATTCAGAGTTATATCTTCTATTAGTCTGGAGCTCTGGCTCATTACCTGGAAAATCGAAATTAATGTTGCTAAATGTGCTGCTATAATTTTCCACAAGTCCCATCTTCCATACCCTACCATTAACTTAAAGCTTTTTGACGATTACATTTCCTGGTGTAATTTGTATAAATACCTTGGTATTTATTACCTTTGATTCAAAATTAATCTGCCGTCTTCATATTGAGAATGTTCTCAAAAAAGCGAAAGTAGTCAGAACCAACTATACCCCTTATTAGCTCAAAAGAGCCATCTGTCTGTTAAAAACAAAGCTCTTCACTATACTTCGATTATTCGACCAGTTTTTATGTATGCCTGCACCATCTGGGCCGCTGCATCTAAGACACATATATTAAAACTTCAAACCTTTCAGAATAAGACCCTTCGTTTAGCCCATAATGCACACTGGTATGTTCGTAATGACATGATTCATTCGGGCCTTAACATTAAATCTATTGATGTCTTAATTAAAAGACTTAGTCAAAATTTGTTTGCCAAAATTGAACAGATACATAATCGTGCTTTACAAATGCTGCCTGCCTACGATTCGTCGATCCCAAGCTCCTCAAAACGACCACGGTCTGTGATTGGGAGTACGGGACTTCCCTCCTGCTAAAAGACGACGATCCACCCCCTCCTAGCCTTCAGTTCCAGCGACGACGCCGTTCACTCAGCTACTCCAGATATGCCTCACTCATGATTATCAATACGTTTCTTTTAAATATCACATCATTTACCGCAGATTTAATCTGCCAAATTGCTATTCACCAATAAGTAGACTAACACTACTAGCATATAACTATATTATAATCCATGTGACCAAAGAGCCTATTAATCGTAAAATCTTTCCTATCTGCTTTATCTTTGGTGTTGTATTCATGTTAAAAAATCATAAAATACCCAAAAAAAATTATTAAAAATCTTAAAATACCAAACAATTTCTGTATTCTCCCTAGCTCAGTGGTTAGCGCGATAGACTCGAAACGGAAATGTCCCGAGATCGAATCTCGCTAAGCGCTGCTTAATTTTTCCGAATTTTTAATAGTTTTATAAGTTCTCCTTTTTGTCTCTGTAATTTTTCTCAAGTCATGTTGACTTCCTTTTCATCTTTCCTTAACGTCTTTCATGTATGGTTTCCTATTTCTGCTCCCTTTTATTAACTAAGATGTGGAGGTAGAGGGTTCTTTACCCTAGGCACTCCGTAATAATTAATCCTTGGATCCTTGGATATTAAACTCTGATTCATAAATGCGTCCGAAGAACTACTCAAAAATTTTAAGAACAAGGCAGAAATTTTTAAAATATGTGAGTTACCGCTGTCTGCTAAAACATTAAAAGACAGAGCAGTCAAAATATCTCCGAATACATCCAATCAACAAATCAAAGATCTTAAATTGGTTTTAGCTTCATCGATAGCTGTTGACGAAGTTTGTGTCATAAATTGTAAGTTTAACTTTATGCTTAATTTATTTCGTCTACGAATCCTAAAAAAGAACCTTTAGGATTATTGTACTGAAAGATCAAATACATGGCGAGGATATTACAAATGCTGTCATTAAATGCGTGGAGAAACACCACATTCCACTCGATATAATTGCTTCAGTTTCAAAAGATGGGGTAAAAGGTATGAGCGAAGAAAGAAAAGGTTTTATTTCTATTTTGAAGGAAAAAATTAATCACTAGATACTTTTACTTGTGTCATTCTTCAAGAAGAGCTTTGTACGCATACATTTCCAGAAACAATTTGCAGTGTTATGGAATTGGTGATCAGGATTTTCAACATAATTGTAGCTAAAGATCTTCATCATCGGCAATTTAAAGAATTATCAGCTGAGTGTGAAAAAGCAGATTTTCTGCATAAGGTACGTTAGATTTCAAGAGAAAAGTTTTAAAACGTTTCGGTTCCTTATTATTAGAAATTAAAGCATTTCTTCTTGATAAGGATGGTGACTATCCTGAACTAACGATCAGTAGATCCGAAACGTTTATTTCATGGTAGACGTTACATATCACCTAAATAATCTTAATCGTAAACTACACAGGAAAGAGAACACACTTTTTTCAATGTTGGTAGAAGTAATTTTATTCGAAAAAAATTATCTCTTTTTGCTCAAGAAGTTTGAAAGAGAAATATAAACTTCATTTCCGAAGAATGCTAAAACAGCCAATAAACTAACTCAGTAGTTAACATTTATCATTTCAAAACAACTTTCAACCTGAGGATACTACCTGTGCTTAGAGTTTAATGGAAAGACTTTTTTTTATGAAGAGTAAGTTCGAGAGAAATATATTACCATTGTTTTCCCGCAAACGCAAAAGCAACTATATTTTCTTGTCATTCTTAGATAGAATTCTGAATTCTCCTATGCGAGTTTAATTTGAAAAAAAAATTTTTTTTATTTCGATGTTTCAAACGAAATATTTTTCTAACCAATAAAATACAAAGAACATGTCTGAGTTACACTAACAATCTCGAATTTTGTTCCAAAATATTGGCAAACTTCCAATTCATAGCAATAAGTAGAAAAGTCATCTGCTTTAGATAATACCACGCACAGAAACATCGTATATCATTTCAACTATTTCTTCAAACATAAAATAATCTGTTCCAAAATTTGCAAAATATAAAATATTAAAGAACAAACCATGCGACTGATTTCTTATGTTGCTGACATTGTTTCCATCCATTTTTGTCCTATAAAATGCTGCTGTAGTACATTTTCAAAGACATTTATTGCACTTTTGTATTATTCCCGTTAAGAATACGGAGAGGGTTAACACATTTTAGAAAACGATTTTGGTAAAGGATTTTAAAAAGTGTAAATGCTATGGAATAAAAACATTCGTTGGGTCTTTATATGATCCACATGAAAAGATACAGAGGATGTGTTAGATGCAGTTGTGGACGATCTGGTATCTTGTACACAATTAATGACACCCAGATTAATCTTTTTCTTTTATTTACGACACACTATGGTTATATAAATTTATACAAAGCGAAACCTGTATTAAATAGGGCGAAAGTGCTCACTATAAAATCACTACACTAAACATTCACCCTTTCCCACCGACACTATTCAGCCCTTTATTTTCTTCATTTTGAGGGCACTACTTGCTTTTAGAATTAACGTTTAGGGGGACCACGCACTACACCTCTCTCCTAAGATTGAGACTAAGCAGAGTGTAAAAACACATTCTGATAACAAAGGCCTGGTACCTCCCAATCCATTATATCTACTAGTGTGGTACTTGATTATTCAAATTTAAGAAAATACGACAGCATTTGCATTACAAAATAGTTTACTCCTACAAGTAAATATTCTTAAAGGAAAACTTCAAAAATGGTTGAGAATATTACTCTTAAACTACCCAATTGCTGCAACTATCTACTTTCTGTAGTATTGCAAATGTCAGTCAGTAAATAAATAAATATCTTGCAAGACAAGCTCTAAAGAAACTAAGAAAATTAACAAATCAATCTCAATCACTAAAATTAAAGTCTTAATGAAGAATTGTTCATAACATCTAGTATCTAAAGCTCCTTTATGTCCATGTAAGAAAAAGAATATTCCCTTTTCTACTAGTCTGGATAAGTCTGGTCTACATTACCCATTTGGAAACCTGGACATTGTTTCCGGTGGATATTGTACTTTTCTAAGGCCAAAGACCAATTAATGCTGTGATCTAGAGGATTCTTGTGCCCACTTCGTTAAGTAAGATAATGGATTATGGTCAATGTATAGTTCAATTCTGGATCCGGAAACCCATGTTTTAAATTTGTAAGGTTTTAGTTAAACTAACAAAGTTTTGTTTTAATTTATTCCTTTTCTATTTATTCTCTTTTTCAACTTCCCGTTAGAAGAAGCGCGCGTGTTCAGCTTTATGCTAGTTTGAAGTGGAGCCAAATTATATTTAAACCAGAAGTAGAAACCTCTCAGTGTGAGAGAGCTTTTAGTCTCAGACCACGATCATTCTATTCAACGTTCTCCTGACTAGCTAGCATTTAAATTCTAAGCCATAGCGCTTTTACGTGATTGCTTATTGAAATAATTCCAAGTGCGTCAGTATTAGTAAATCTTGCTACGCACCATTTAGTTTAGAGGCCAACCTCGCGTTATAGCTGTGCGAGCAATAACTACTTAATTTCTATTTAGTTTTAGGTTAAATTTAATTGTTTAATTAAATTTAATTATTTAGTTTTAGGTTAAATTTAATTGTTTATTTTAGACCCAAGTGTGGTCTTTACTTTCTGTATCCCTCCCGAGTTGGGAAGTGGTTGTAAATAATAGTGAATTAATAAAAGAGGATTTTAAATTCCTTTCAAGTGCAGTACTTCTACCACTTAATCACAATAGTCTACCACAGAACATAGCTGCATTCAGCTCCCTGTTCAAGATCAGGACTTTAAGCTGTTCACGAAGATGTTTGCCAAGAATATGCACCGAACACTCAGTCCTGACAAATTTCTTTAAATTCCATACAATAACGTATGCTTCTCTCAACAGCATACCACGAATGTTGAGCTCGAGTTAACTCCTGACTTCATAGGCTGTGTTGTAAACGTGTTCACTGAAGTTTCGAAGTAACATGCTGCAACTCCTTTCTGAGACACATCACAATTTAATCACACTGAGACTCATCACAATGAATGGTTGCCTTAAAACTGATGCATGGAATGATGGAACTTTCATCAAAGCATCATTACGTTACTCAAAAGCTATGTAGGGCTCTTCGTCCCATGGTATTTCATCAGGTACCTTTTTCTTTTAAGTTCGGGTATACTAATTCAGAATATTTTGAAATATAGTCTCTTACAGTTCTTACATAGACATAATAAATTTCTGAGCTGCTTCCTTGATAATATGAAAATTGTTTTTATTTTCTCGAAATATGCTTGATGTTTCCCAAAGCCAATTACATAAGACAAATATTTAATTTGTGCTTCAGCAAAGTCGCATTTGCTGATACTGCTTGGAAAAGAAAACTCTTTCAACTTAGTGACTATCATACCTAAATGAATTATATGAGATTTCTAGTCTTTTGAAAAAACTGCGATGTCCTCAATAGAGACTCTGGCAAAATCTCTATATTCGTAGAGTGCTTTATTGATTTCCTTTAAAAATCTGGCTGCTCGTTTTTCAGATCAAAACTCATATCCTTAAATTTGTTCTCGTTTCAATAGGTTTTAAACGAAGTATAATCACGAAGTTCAGGTTTCATGAGAATAGCCCAATATCCTAGTAATAAATCCAGTATTGATAATATATTCGCTTGTCCTACTGAATGTTTAAGTTCTGCTGCATTTTGCGGAGGAAAATCATCAGAAATTAATACGGCATTTAATGTACGGTAATCAACACACAGTTAAATTCCTGCATTTTACTTGTTTACACAAACTATAGGATATGAAATTTCAGCACAACTTTCTTCTATTAAATCAAGTTTTAACAGCTCTTCAATTTGTTCAGCAACTTTGGCTTTAAAGTTTCAAGAATTCGGTAACTATGGTTTTTTTAGCTTTCTTCCTTGCGTTTTAATTTTATTTTGTGACAACCCAACTTTTTTATTTCCACTAAAGCTGTAAATAACAATTTGTGCATTCTTCTGATTTGTCAAATTTGCTGCTGTTGATCGCTCCTTAAATAATCAAGTTTCACTTTCTGAAAAACATTTTCTATATCTTGAAATGAAGCTTGAGGAGTTGGATGAATCTGCAAATTCTTCTTTTTTCTCGAAGATAACTCACACGGCATTGATTCTAGTGATATATTTTCTGATTTTATTTACTTGAAAATGTATTATTTTCCCATAATAGATTTTGAGTTTATATTAATGAGGTAGACAACACTTTATGACCTTCTCTGAAGCAGTCCATCTTACTTAAAGTTTATTGGATAAATCAGGAATGAGCAAATAAACTTTATCCCTTATTTTAAATTCTTTAGTAATTGCTCTTAAACTAATTTGCGTAATTTGTCTGTTTCTCAGATGCTATCAAGGATGCTTGATCAGATGCTCGTTCTAAGTTTATTTTCATTTCCTGTAAATAATCAACAACTGATGGCTTCATATTTAGAGGTATAGGCATTTCATTACTCGAAATAGGCTTCAGAAAGATCCAAGAACCACGTAACTCTCGACCATACATTAACTTGAAAGGAAACAGCCCTATAAAAGAACTGGGAATCTCTCTATAAGCAAAAAGCAGATATGGCAGACATTAATCCCAGCTGGATGGATCCGTGAGGATGATATGATGCAAAGCTGTTGTATTGCTCTGCAAGACCATTACTAGCTGGGCATCCTGGAACTGAAACTTTTGGGTGACATCCAAGATGCTTCATGAATTCTTGTGTCAACTGAGAAATATTTGTGGTTCCTTGATCATTTACTATATTTCGGAATAGCAGTTCTTATAAATATTTCCAACAGTGTGTCGCAAATAGCTTTTCCTGTTAAAAAAATGTAATGAAATGGCTTCTGGACCAGAGGGAATGTTGATTCACTAGATCTAAAACATATTTATGTTTCCTAACGGAAGGAGGTTCTATAGGACCTACAATATCGATATTAACAACTTCGAATGGTAGGTAAGGTCAAAGAATTTGGATTAAAAAGAATTATAACGGCTACGTTTTTGGTACATTTTAACTGGCATGGTTCGCATGATTGGTAATATTTTGTAACATCTTTAGTCATACTAGGCCAGTAAAAATTGTATCTAATTCTCTTTTTTGTCTTTTTTATTCCCATGTGAGTTCCGAAAATAGATTCCTGTGTTAATTTTAAAGCATCTTTTCTTCGACTCTTTGGAAGAACTAACTGCTGGACTGAATCTCCCATTACTTTATCCTTATGAAGCATTATATTACCACATTCCATAAAATTTCCTTTTCTCTGTTTTAAATTAATACTTACTTCTAAAGTCGGGCAGGACATGCTCCTCTCGGAATTCAGTACATCATTACGATGATCATTTTCGAAAATGTGTATTGGAATTGCTGCTGAACGCGTATTCCCATATGTATCCTCCCTACTCTGCATTTTGGTTTCTTAATATGAGAAAAGAATATTTATTTTATGCGCGTTTGAATCCATGTAGTCTGAACTTTCCTCCGTTTCACCATCTAATTTCGTTTTCCCTGACAAATTCGTTCCATCATGCAAGAGTTCAAAGGTCTACACCAGTAATAAACAATCTAAGTTCAAGCGAACCCTCACTACTGCTAAAATGTTTACCGGGTAACTTCACAAACGGAAAACATCGTCTTTCAACTACAAGAATAACCTTATTAATTTCGCTTCTATTTCTTCCCCAAATGAAAATATCATCCTGATTTTTCTGTTATCTTGACCACTTTGTGGTAAAATATTACTGTGTGATACCGGAATCTAGGCACCTGTATCAATAGTATTGTCTCATATATTGCCCGTATTGCCATATACAGTCTAAAGTTCCTATTTAACTCCCGACGTTCCGTTCCTGGGGTAAAAGAGAATTTCAGTGTTCCTCAGTTATGGATTCTGGACCATACTGGAATAGTCCTTGTAAGAAACCTGGATGTCTGGATCCGCTCTCAGTTGTCACCTGAATCAGCAATAGCATCAATTTCTCCATTTGCAACTAGTAGTTTTATATATTGCAGAGGCTTAATTTCGAACTGTTACAAAACGTCCGCTACACAATGTCGCCGAATCATCTGTATAACTTTGGTTACTAACGTTGTATGATGTGACACTGTTAAAATATGGTACCGAAAGTTCAAAAACAAGAACTATGGCATTCAAGAAGCAAAGCTCTAGCTGGCCTTCTGATGTTGACGAGACCCGCCTGCGAGAACATGGGGAAAACAATCAGTATGCAACCTCTCGAGAGTTTGCTGAGGAGTTAGACGTTAGTATCATATCCATTAGTCGCGCTATATGTCGCATACACTTGACGTACAATTTCAATTGCTGGGTACTACATCAGCTGACTCAAGCAGATAAGGACAGACGTGTCCTACATTAATCTGCTGGAATATCAACGCAATGACAAAATCCTGGATCAGATCGTCACTTGTGCTGAGAAGTGGATTTGCTTCAACAACACTGGCCGAAAGGGGGGTTGGTCAGTACAAGGTGCACCCGTTGGCAGAGTCGCAAAGTGCAGTTTGACAATCAAAATTATCATGTTTTGTTATCTGGTGGGATTGCTGTTGTATTATCCACAAAGAGTGTCAGAGAAAAGGCAAAACCCTTGACAGTAAGGTGTGCAGCGAGATGCTAGTCCGTGTTGACGCTGTTATCAAGGAAAAACGTCAAACCGAATTCTGGCAGAAAAAGGTAATCTTTCATCAAGATAATCCAAAACCACATGTGTCTGCATTCACCGGCTGGACTCTGTACCGACTGAAATGGGATCTTTTACCACACTTATCATATAGTCCCAACAAAGCTTCTATCTTTTTCCCACCTGCAGCTACATCTTTCTGGTGCTATGTTCCATTCTGCACAGGACCTGCAGTGATGTTGATCTGTTTTTGGCCATGAGGCCACTAAGTTTCTGGGCCGAAGGCTTTGAAGAGCTACTAAATCGTTGGCAGAAAATCATACATTTGTGTGGTGATTACTGCCCGCGCTAAAGATACAGTTTTCATGTATTTTCTAACTTTGTTAAGAACATTTTTGGAGGAAAACCTTCGTTATAACTAGATACTACTGTTTAAATATGGGAATTCTGTGTACCTCAATCAATAGTAGCATCAGTTTCTTTATTTTCACATATTGCAGAGTGTGAATTTCAGCTTGTTTCTTATAGAAGTATTCCATATTAATCTGCTCCACAAAAGTGTCATTTTCCTGTAATTTCCTACTTTGGAGATTAGTTTTATTTTGATTTTCCCATTTAATTTTTTTCTGATAGTCTTTAGATATATGTTAGGAAGATCCACAAATAAAACAAGCCTTTTTAACTTAGTAGTTTTGGGCAAACCCTCCGGTTTTTGGCATTAGAATGGGTACTTCAGCACGCACAATATTCGGTGTTTTCTGAGAATAGTTAAAAGTATCATTTAATGATTTTCTTTTGGAAGAGATTAGCGAAGTACGTGTCACATTCCTTTCCGATTTTCGCGGATTTTAACAAACTATCGCCTTGTTTTACATTTATATGCATAGTTATCTCATGATCAAAAGTTTGCATCAATTCATCGGTTACGATTAATTCATGAACTGTATTTAAATCATTCGCATTCCTCAATATGCAATAGAATTTCCATTCTGACATTAAACGGGCTGGACTGTAAAATTCCAACTGTAATATTTTAATTAAAAAAAATCTCTTTACAGTTTAATATCGCTGTTACATATATTATTCTAGATTTACGTATTTCTCCAGAACACATTAAATATTTTAATACAATAATACAATCTTAAAAAGAAAACATTAAAATATTTATTGTTATTTATTCTACTAAAAAGCTTGAAGCAAACAAAAACGGTTAGTTGACGAAGTTTTCAACATTTTCCTACCTTGTTATGAAGTTTATTCTTTGTAAGGAAAAATATCATCGGAAAACTCATTTCAACAATTCATTTCAAATAAAGTTTTATTTTCTTTCTGGAGTAAACTGCTTTCAGAAACTGATTTATTTTGCTAATTTAAACCTTTCTAGAAAAGCTATTTTATAATTGCTTTTAGGTGGTGTGGATGAGCTGTGAAACGGCGTTTGCAGTAGGTAATGCATGACCTGCTGAGTAAAATAACTTGTACTTTTTTTTCTTGATACCAACAGCGATTGTGGTCTTTGGAGCAACCAATGTTTTGTCTCCCATTGTTTTTAATTATCTTGAATTGCAGGCAAATTGCATGGTTATTCTGTTTTATATGATAATTATTTTTATAACTTTTTTAGCAAATAGAGGTAATAAAGTTAATGCAAACAATCTGAAACCTAATGAAATTGATGTAAAACGTAATATTATCGATATACCAATGTCGTCTACTACCAGAAAATGATATTGATCTATTGAACTTCTCCACAGAATTTTATTTATATGATTAAGAAAGAATTGTCTCTCACGAATATTCTACTGTTAATAAAAATGCAAACATTTCTAAGAAAATATTCGGTGCGAACGAAAGTAAAATTGGTGAAAGTGAAGAACTAATTCATGATGACTCAAATAATGGTAGAAGAAGCCTTTTAATGAAAAGTACAGAAGCACTTGAATGGCAATATAATGAACATCAAATCTTGGATGAAAAAGCATCTGATATAGAATGTTCGAATTCGTTTACATATTACGAGACAAGCATCAACAACGTTATCAAACAAGATGATATTAATTTAATACATCTGTGGACAGAATGTGATGAAACTGACTCCTCTGAAACACTCAAATTCTTCCAAAGGATAGATTGGAATTTTCTGAAGTTAGCGTAGAAACAACGATTAAAGAAGACATCAGACATGAAATTTCCAATCAATTACAGGTTTTTGACCAAAATGCTACCAATGGTCAAGAACTGGAGAATAATTCATGTTCTGGATCTAGCCGTACTGAATCAGAACTTGCTGATGTTGATGCAGAAGACCCTGAAGCGTCTAATAATCAATACATAGAAAATGAAACCTCCTCTGAGATCGAATTTGATATCGAATGTAATAACTCACCTACCCAAAGTGAGCAGATCATCAACAGAATTAGTGAAAATATGCACAAAGAGGATGATACTAATTTAGCCGACCTATCCACAGAAGACTTTGAAATGGATTCCTCTAGCACTAGTCAGTTTGTACCAGATAGCGGAAATAGCTGTACTGAAAGCGAAACAGTAACAATGAAAGAAAATATCACTCACGGAATTTCAAATATAATACCGGATTCTGGAGAAAATGCCATTAACGGTCACGAATATGAGAATAATTCAAGTTATAAAACTGGCTGTACCGAAACACACAACGAACTGAGGGATTCAGAACAAGAACTTTTAAATATGGTTTTGAATATCTACAAAGAAACGGGATTATGCAAATGGGAAGACGAAGACGTCACTCTTATTGAAATGAATTTGGAAAACCTCAAGTTACCTGTTTTAGACGCTAAAGATGATCCTCTTGATGTTCCCTTTGTCAACGCTCAGCGACGGAATATGCTGAGCGAAACTTAAAAGAGAATGAAGAACAAAATAACACGGGATTTTCTGCCGAGGAATCAGTACAGCACCCTGGTACTAAACTACCAACAGCAGACATTAACAGAGACCTTTCAAGTAATTTACGAACAACGTCGACAGAACACTTTGGAATGGAATCCTCTGACATTAATCAGTTTGCACCAAATAGCGGAAATAACTGTTTCGAAAGCCACACAGTAACAATGAATGAAAGCATCACTCACGGAAATTTAAATACAATATCGGATTTTGACCCAAATGCTACCAATAGTGAACAATTGGAGAATAATTCATGTGCTAGTTCTAGCTATACTGACACTTGTCAGTTTTTAGCAGATAGTAGAAATAGCTGTATGAAAAGCGATACAATAGCAATGAAAGAAAACATCACTTACGGAATTTTAAATATAATACCGGATTCTGGAGAAAATGTCATCAACGGTCACGCGTACGAGAATAATTCAAGTGATGAAACTGGCCATACCGAAACACGCCAAGAACTCAGGGATTCAGAACAAGAACAGCTTTTAAATATGGTTTTCAATATCTACAAAGGATTATGGAAAAGGGAAGACGAAGACGTCACTCTCATTGAAACGAATTCGGAAAATCTCAAGTCACCTGTTGTAGATCCCAAAGACAATCCTCTTGATGTACTCTTTATCAACGCCTTAGCGAATGAATATGCTGAACCAGAATTAAAAGAAAATGAAGAACAAAATAAGACGGATATTTCTGCCGAGGAATCTCAAGCTTAATTTAGTTAATGTCCCATCTTTATTTTTATTCATTTCACGTACATTAGCTCAGATGACAAGGATATGCAAATTAGCACACGGTTATGAACATTTGAAATCTAAAAAAGAAACTGAAAGTAGGGCAGAGGCCAGAGCCAGCGCAACCCGTGCAGCCGCACCGAGCGCAACATTTTTAGAATTTAGGTATGCATTGAAAAACAGAATTTACGAATCCTTAACTTTTAGAGTTTAGCGAACGAAGTGCTCAATTGACAATTTTCAGATTTTGGGGACATACCAGGCAGCAGAATGCAGGAACAGTAGAGATTGCACTCGGTAACAAAACGGCTTTCCGCGGTTCTTTATGCGACGATTACTTTTATTATTAGTTATTTTAATATCTTAGCCTTTTCTTCATTTATATTACTTTATAGTCTAATTTCGCGGTTATAGATATTATTCTAAACTTATGTATTTCAGCCGGGCATACTGAAAATTTCAATGCAATAGCACAATCCTAAAAAGAAGACATTAAAATTCTTATTGTTATTTATTATGCCGAAAAAGGTTGCAACAAACAAAGAGGGTTTGTTGACGAACATTTCAACATCTTTCTGCATTGTTATGAAGTTTATTCTTTGTAAGAAAGAAAAAACTATTATTGGAAAATTCAATTTAACAATTCACTTGAAGTTTTACTTTCTTTCTGGAGTGAACTGCGTTCAGAAAGTGATTTATTTTGCGATTTTAAAGCTGTATAGAAAAGCTATTTTATACTTAAAAACTGGTTTTAAGTGGTGTGGGTGAGCCGTGAAACGGCGTTTGAAGTACATAATGAATGGACTGCTGACTAAAATAATTTATACGTTTTTATTCTTGATACCAACAGCGATTGTGGTCTGTGTACCAACCAAGGCTTTGGCTCCCTTTGTTTTTAACAATCTTGGAGTGCAGGCAAGTTGCATGCTTATTCTGTTTTATATTATAATTATTTTTATAACTTGTTCTGGAAATAGAGCTAATAAAGTTAATGGAAACAATCGGAAACCTAATGAAAATGGATGTTTTGATGTAAAACGTAACATTATCAATGTATCAATGTCGCCAACTATTAAAAGTATTAAACCAGAAAATGATATTCAGCTCTTGGATTTCGCCACAGAATTTGATTTATATGGTCAAGAAAGAATAATCTCTCATGAATATTCTACTGTTAATACAAATTACGAAATTTCTGAGAAAATATTCCGTATGAACGAAACTAAAATCGGTGAAAGTGGAGAACTTATTCATGTTGATGAAAATGATGGTAGAAGAAGCCTTTTAAAAAAAAGCATAGAAACACTTGACGGGCCTTATAGTGACCATCAAACTTTGGATGAAAAGGAATCTGCTATACAAAGTTTGAATCCATTTGCATATAACGAGACAAGCATGAACAGCGTTATTTGTTTGAACATGGACCAGCAAGATGACATTAATTTGATAGATCTGTGGACAGAATGTGATGAAACTGACTGCGGCGCAAACAATCAAATTCTTGCAAAGGATAGATTGGAGTTTCCTGAAGCTAGCATAGAAACAACGATTAAAGAACTCATCAGAAAAGAAATTTCCAAACAAAGACCAGAATTTGACCAAAATGCTACCAAAGGTAAAGAATTGGAGATTAATTCATGTGGTGGATCTGGCTATACTGAATCAGAAGTCATTGATACAGATGCAGAAGACTTTGAAGCGTCTAATAGTCAGTACATAGAAAATGAAACGTCCTCTAAGATCGACTCTGATACCGAATGTAAGAATCCACCTACGCAAAGTGAGAAGAGCATCAAGAGAATTTGTGGAAGTATGCACAAAGGGGATGATACTAATTTAGCCGACCCATCGACAGAATACATTGGAATGGATTCCTCTGACAGTAGTCAGTTTGTAGCAGATAGTCGAAATGGCTGGATTGAAAGCGATACTGTAACAATGAAGGGAAACATAACTTACAGAATTTTAAATATAAAACCGGATTCTGGAGAAAATGTCATTAACGGTCAGGCGTATGAGTTTAATTCAAGTGATGCAACTGGCCATACCGAAACACACCACGTACTGAAGGATTCAGAACAAGAAGACCTTTTGAATATGGTTTTAAATATCTACAAAGAAAAAGGATTATGGAAAAGGGAAGACGAAGACGTCACTCTCATTGAAACTAATTCGGAAATACTCAAGTCATCTGTTCTAGTCCCTGAAGACGACCCTCTTGATGTACTCCTTATGAATGCGTTAGCGAATGAATACGCTGAACCAGAATTAACAGAAAATGAAGACCAAAATGAGACGGATATTTCTGCCAACGAATCTTCACAACACCCTGATTTTGAACAACCACCAACAGACGATAATGAAACTCTTTCAAATGATTATTCTGCTTATCATGTTAACTCTCTCGTTAGAGAAAATAATGTCCCCGGTAATGCAATAGACGAATATCCATGGATGCTGCTTTCTCTATATATGACTGGCATGTGTGTTGGATTTTGCATTGGAATTCTGTTGAAGAAATGAATCTCTTGACTGGCTTTGTTAGTTCTCTGAGATAATGTAGAACATTAAACTAGAAAGAGCGAAGAAGGAACCTAAAATTGAGAAATACATATTCCTTGCATAAAATGCGTATTGGCGTACAGTTCTAATTTCTAAATGCAGTGTCCTAAAATGTAAATATAGCTCGATAGCAGCTACTGTCTTAATTATAATGTTGTAAATCAGCTTAATATAGATAGCAAAAGAAATACGAATGTAAAAATTTATGAATGTGTCGTTCGTTGTAATGCCATTTGTTTCCCCAGCAAAAAATGTTCAAAACCTTTCATCATGATGTAGAAGAATACGTTTTCTAATTTTGAAAGAGATCAGAAAAAAACATGAATTAATTTTTTTGGAAAGCGGTTTCACTTATTTCTAAGCCTTGTTCTATAGAAAATAAGTTTTCTTTTAGTTTGAATTGTACGTTAAAAACCTGATTTCTCATGGACACCTGAAGGGCAGCTCTTGTACAGTTAAAGATTTCACAACCATTCTGTTTGCCAAGAAGGGAAAATATTTCGTTGTAAAATTTTATAGCATGTCTTTGGCGCCTTCTGGATGCTGCCCTCGGGAACAGCCCTTTGCTTCCTTTCCTGGCTACATCACTGCAAAAAGCCAATGCTGTCTACAGAACACTGTCGCCTTTTTGCTCCCTGTAGACGGTATTTGCTACAGGCAAACAATATTGGCTTAAATTAAAGAAATAACGACCCATTATCCGCCACTCATTTTGTACCTTTTAAGTTGAGCATAGGTAAACGATTATCCCGATGTCAAGTGACAGGCCCTATTGTTGGTTATTTGCATAGCAAACTGTAATGTTCAGAAAACATTGTCAGTCCAGGATTTGAATTTTTGCTCTGAAACAATTTCAATAGAATAATAAAAGCGACAACATTTTTTTTAAAGCTATTGCTAGTTCATAGCTGAGCAGGAAAACAAATCTTTGGATTATGCGGCTGCAAATGCACGTCCCTGCACCCACCTGGCTACGCCCATATACTGAACTGTTTAACCGGTTTTGCTCAGCGGGATCTTGAAAGACGAGGCAAAACTTTTAGGAGCGTGTGACCTTGTAATTACTTTATATTTTAATATTGGATTTAAATTTTTTTTCAGAATTTCCCATAATTTGCGAAAGCTGTGTACCGTTGTATATATTTTTTTAGGCTTTACGTAAATGTTAGTCTGTTGTGTTCATAAGAAAAATTTATTTTAAAGTTCATCTGAGTTTGTGTTTCTTAGAAACTATGACGTTTGGATTTGTCTGTCTGTCTATCTTTGATCTACCGTGAGTGGTGTAGTGGTTAGTGATGCTGGCTGGTATATCGTTGGATCCGGACTCTAATCTCAGCGAAGGCATGACTATTTATAAATTATCTGCACA
>KK116251.1:942179-1015622 GCA_000611955.2 Stegodyphus mimosarum | reverse complement strand
CTACTCTTTCTAACAGTTACTTTTGTCACACAAAATATTATCGTTAGCTAAAAGAACAAAGTATTAAATAAATACATTTAATAGATGTTAAATTCAAGTGTAAGAAATTCCTGCGCATTTAATATTTGTTTAAGTTCTGTCTATACAAAACATACTTGATTAATGTAACCCTAAGTTCTTATAAACTCGTTCACAAAGCTTGAGTAGCATTCTAAATTAATAAATACGCAATGAATGGGACTTATCCTGAAAAACCGCCGAGTAAATTCAGCACAAAATGAATTAAAAGTTGTTTATTCTCTGTTGAATGAATTTATTGCTTTTCGCCTGCAAAACAGTATTCTGTTGTCATTCATTCACCGTTTTTTTCCTTTGTCGGCCACCACCAACCCTTCTTACAGCTGTATCTATCGTTGGGGGGGGGGCTTTCTAAGCTCGTGAAACGAAGCTTTTACCAGTTCCAAACTTTTGGGCTACAGACATCAAACTACGCCCCTCCTCAAGCTTGCCAATCACTTTACCACGTTTAAGGAGTCCTGGTGTTTTCTTGCAGCCATACTACACGTAATACACACTTGTATCCATACTACACATAGTCATACTATACGTTTCTTGCAGCTGTACTACACGTAAGTCTCATTTTCACTTGCAAGGGCATGTCTTCCTTTCTTCTTTTTAAGTTGCTTGCACTGCGCGCACTGACTCCTCTCATTTTACATGCCCTGACACACCCTTTAAAATCATACTGCTGATATTTTCATGTGCATCACATTTCTGCTGAGTTGGCATTTCACTGTACAGCTCGCAAAAAGCCCTTTTCAACAATTTGATGGTTGCATGTTGGAAAACGAATTTGTTGCTTAAGATTTGCAAACTAGTGTCCTTTGTCCGTTAGAGTAAACACAGCCTTAATATTGTTGCGTGCGCACGGGTTCGTATTGGATTGAACGCATGAGTCGTTAAAAAGTTAATAAAGTTTATTCTTTCCGCAAGAAATAAAACAAAATACTGAAATATTTTCTCAGAGATATTCGTACAACATCACAATATCTCAAACGTTAAACAGAACTCAATTCAAAACACAGAAAGTTAATCCAATCTCACAGCGAATTCGCTACAATCAGTTACAGCATTAGGAAAAAAACTGTTCGCTTAAAACAACAGCAACTGAGCTGAGGTGTTTTAATGCGGCTTTTATAAGCTTTTTAATTATTCACGAGAACATTCTGGTAAAATCTATTTTCTCGATTTTTCTGGATGGCAACAGCAATTACGAGATATTGATTTCTTAAATATAAAATGCAAGCGCTCTTTTTTTTCACGTTTCCAACGTAGCTTTCTCTTCAAAAAAATCGTCTGCGTTGCACCGGAAAATAAAAAACTTTTAATTATAATTCTAAGTAAATAGCTATATAAACACAAAATCCGTAACAATATCAATCACCACATGTGCCATACACTGCACGTTAGCGTAAAGACAACCTTAACACTAATCATAATACAGGAACTCTTTATATTACTGTTAAGAAAAACTGGGCAGTACTCATAATGCTTACTATACTCCGCCCAATAATATTGTGTGCGTACGGTTTCGTAAGGCTGCGTTCAGACGGGGGCATAAACAGCATAGAGGCATAGTCATAAGGGCATAAAATACAGGAGTTTCGTTCACACCTGCGAGACGGGGTCTAAGCTGTGGCCAATGAGAGAAGCTAAATTTGCGCATGCGTGGATATGTCTACAGCTTTCCCGCTGGATTGATTTCCTGCGTTAGCTCTGCTTGTTGCCGCTTCGTTTTAGCTTCGCTCTGATTGGTCGACGCTTATCCCAAGTCGGCATAAAGTTGAAAAGTTAGAACCTTACGCCAAGAACCCTAAACCAGATTTTGTGACGTAGCACAGACTGGTTGCCTTGGCAACGCAGCTCGGCTTTAACCACTGATGCCCTTTATGCTTCCGTGTGAACGCAGCCTAATAGACTGAATGCATACAGGTTCGATGATAGGTTAAGAAAATTTATTTAAAAAAAAAACACTTCAAATTTCTGGAGTTTCCACTCATACAGTTGATCACAATGTCACAGAACAGAGTACAGTTGTTCACAATATCAGTAGCTACACTCAAACTACTAAGAACGTTAAACACAACGCAATGCAAAACGCATCAAAAGAGAAAGCTAACCCAGAGATATCTCAATACTCCGATCTCAAGCTTAACTAACAACTCGCAACAATAACAACAACATCTGTTAGCAGATGCTCTCACTGAACTTCCGGCCGCCGAGATATTTCTCACTGCTTCAAGAAACAGTATGAAATTACTGGAAGCAATATGAGAGTCGAATTACGTTACAGCTAATACAGACAGAGCTTAAATTGCATTGGAGGCCACCGGAGCCCGGCTCCGGCATTCTCAGTTTTCGAGATAAATTATAATTTCAACCGGAGCGCACCGGAGCCCTAAATAAAAGGGTTCCGTCACTTTTTTTTATGTAAGTGAACCACAATTTCAGGGAAAATATTTTGTTTTAATAGTAAACATGCCTTAAAAATCAATTCTAACTTTTGAGTGCATGCCTGTCTTTCCCTCGCACTCAAGCCTCCCCCAGAGGTTGAGACTTTTAAGGAAAGAAAAGCCCCCCAATCATATGTCAAAGGCTTGTTCCCAGAATATGCAATGAATTTATGACAGCGGGAAAGTTTTGCATTTCTCTAAGAACTTGTAGAGACATTAAGTTATTTCGAAGCAGGAGACATGAAAAATCGGCAGCGCCTTCGCCAGGAATCGAACCACGGACCTCTCTGTTACGCATCGAGCGTGCTGACCACTACGCCACAAAGGCATGCAAAGAAGGCGGTACAAATACCTCATAAAGTATTCATGGAAAATTTCTGCTTGACGGATAGAATTATATCGACAGGGCATCGCGATCAGAAAGTCTTGAACTCTTCCCTCTTTATCTTCAAACCTACACTTTTCCGTTAAATTTCTTTCCATATCCTCTAACTGTTTCTAGAATTCTCACTATTCTTCTTAGTGAAACTTTAATCCTTTTATCCTTTTCCCTTGGTGTGCTGTAAAAAAAAAGAGTGGTACCTATAATCCCTTGGAATAGTACATTATACGTATAATCAAGGCTCGCGTGAACTGCTTCTAAGCATCTAAGTGGAATTTTAATTCCAGCCGACACCCCAAATAAGACATGGTCTGATACTTTTTTTTTCTATTTAACTATTTAAAAATTAATTGAAGAATTTATTAGATTTCTCTTTATCTCTTTACATTTTCCTTAATTTAAATTTATTATTTAATTAATTAAGTAAATAATTAAATAAATTAAAATTAATCTTAATTTAAATATAATTATTTTAATTTTTAGCTATTTTATTTATTTCTTTTTCTTTCCTTCTTCACAGTCTTCCATTGGGCTCCGGCACTTCTAATTTTAGAATTTAAGTTCTGAATACAAGGATCAATTACACTTATTCAATCACAATACTTATTACAGTGATGCAGAGACCCAGCTAAAATGTCACCAAATGGTCAAGTTTGGCAACTTTCGACGATTTCTCGCTAAATTTGGCGACGAAAATTAGTCGCCAAAACTGTTGCCAGCTTGGCGATACCTCGCCAAATTACCGAAATACTTATTTACTCAATTTTAAACAGACTTGCCTCTATATTCTTACTTTTCCGGCATAGATTGTATCTCTCTCTCTCTCTCTCTCTGGATTTTTCCTGTTACATTACACAGAAAAATGCAACAATGTCATATATAATTTCATTAAAATTACCTATCTATGTACAAAATTTGTAACAATGTAAATATACCTCTCCATTAACAAACTAAAGAAATTACGAGAGGGAAATGTCATTCTTACAAATTCGCTAGACCGCAAGTTATAGAAACAGATATATTGAAGCAGAATAACATGAACATTTAAGTATGCTCTCCGGGATTCAAACCATGAATTTTCCAATTGGGATCAGAACGTGACAACCATTTTCATCAGAACAACTCGCACGAGAAAATGTGACAATTCCTTAAATACTTTATCCTCTTAAAAAGCGATTGGAGAGATGCACGAGACCCAGTCGACAAAGTCGAAGTGATGATGAAGTATCGTCCACCATATTTTTAATTTGGGTGGTCCTGAAGAGATCATTAAGCTTTTACGAAGAATGACATATAAAAGAATTAATAGTGTCCTCGCTGAGATTTGAATCACAGTTCATTCAGTTACTAACTGAGCATGCTAACCATTTAAGCAACAAGAGCATACTCGGGGAATGTGATAATACTTTATATTCTCCTCCACTTGAAACAAGACTGGGAGAAGCAATTTCATATCCCCATAGCGTCCAACCAATGGATCAAATCCAAGAGGTGATGAAAATTATCATGCAAGACATTTTTTAACTCAGGCATCACTGTAAAGATCATTAAGCTTCTATGAAGAGAGAAACATGAATGAAATCAACTGTACTTTTGCCCGGATTTGAACCACAGAATTTTTTTTTAATTTCTAGCTGAACGTTCTTACATCAGTTATCTTGAAGTTACATCATGAGAACACATAAAAAGGAAGGTGACAATTCTTTATATTCTCCTTCATTTAAAGAACGACTGGGAACAAGCACGAATAAATCCAACGGTGATGATTTAAATCGTTCACGGCAATTTTAATTACAGCAACCTCGCACACGTTCTTAAGCTTTTGCAAAGACAGAAACAGAAAAAAATAATGTCTTGTCTTCGCCAAGATTCGAAACACGGATTTTCTAACTTCTAAATGGAGTGCTAACACTTACACCAAGAAAACACGTATAGGGCAGTGTAATAATTCCTTATAAAATATGCTAACAAATCAAGGTCGCGAGTTCAAATCCGATAGAAAGTAACATAATTGTTGGTAGTGAAATAAAATTCAAAATTCATTACAAAATGAAAATTTACAAGTGTATTTATTGCACATACAACAGTGCTTATTGATTGTTAAGCTGGTTTGTCATTTGCATGTCCTGTAAGGGAGGTACAATCACCTAAATGTACACGCATCTAGGTCACAGACTTTAATCAGAACATACGAATTGGCTTTCACTCGTTTCTTTGCTTTGAAATATTTCACTCTTCTTCTTTCATTTCCGGCTCTGAATTTTTTGATCATCAATCATGCAAATGAGTTCCAAAGCCACACATGCATAAAATTTGATAATAATTGGCATTGTGGACTCTGCGTACGAAGAATCTCAGATATTAAAAAATGAAAAATTCGCATTTTTCCCCTTTTTCAAGGAGACGAAAATTCTGGCTCTTTTTTTTTACGAACTATAATTAGGAAATAGAAATATTGATTGCAAGAATTCAATCTATATTTATGTGCATTGTACGTGCGAAGAACTTTTCCCAGAGAGAAAATTTAAAAAGAGTGGGTTTTAGTACCGACTTATTAGCCTCATTCTCAGGATTCTAACACTTGAAAGAAGAGTTAAGAAGCAAACAGAAAAACTGGGACAAAATTGGAAGGAAAAGTTCTTTGTAAATAAACCTTTTAACGCCGAAAAGAAAGTGAATAATGCGTTAAAGTAATTCAGATATAAAACTTCGAATGTTATGTATATGAAGAAGACTGATAATTAACATATCAGAAAAAATATTCTTTTAACACTCTTGATGCCACGAAAATTTATTAGGAAATTCCCGACAGGCCATGCGCGCTGCTTAGAAATATTGTATATTCTAAGATTGTTAGTTAAGATTAAAATTCTTTTACGTTTATTTGCACTCAGTTAGTTCTCTGTGGTTCTTGGTCCAGTGCAAACAAAAATCTTTCTTTACATAGAAGGTGAAAATGTCAGTTGAATCAGTTGAATGACAACTCACAAATTACGGGGAAGAAGTCACTGCTATACTATCAACAACACAAAATTAAAAAAAAGTTTGTATAAAAAAGAAGTCTCAAAGGTTTCATATTTTAAATTACGTCCAAATGGGTATTTTTTTAACATTTTGTGTGTTACCTTTATTTACAAGTATCGTGTTCTTCGCACTTAAACCATGAAATTCAGTTCAAGAGCTTAGATCTTAGATAATATCTTTGCTACTGGCTTCAAATACTAACAGTTCTAAGCAGTAATTAATCATTATAGAGGCCATTCAAAATTTTTAAAAACCAGAGTTGTATGTTATAACATATACCACACCCGAAGGCGAGAATCTATACTTGAGTAAACTCAGTAAATAAGCATTTGAAGAAACAATTAAGCAATTGATAAGAAATCGATGGTAGCAATCTTATGGCAATAGACAAGTAATATTTGGCAATGCATAGCACGAGAAAAGTAGCCTTCATCTAATGGCAGCAGCAGTCGAAATGAATGAGTAGCTAAGGTAAGTGAGGCATTGAGGTTGGAGACACGTGACTAGCGCGAGCTATATGATTGGTCAGGGCACTATTGCGTGTGAGGTAGACATAACGGGAGAGTCTATGAGTAGTATAAAGCATATTGTCGGTGTAAGATCAGTATTTCTGGCAAAGAGATTGCACGCCGTATAGTAGTTAAAATCACACCGAGTTGCTTCCTCAGCGAGAAATGGCGAATAATCAATCTGTTAGACGACATCTGGATGCTTTTACGCGAGGTCGAATCATTTTGAAGTTGAAGGAAGGCCGCAGTGTGACCAGTGTGGCTGCAGAGTTCGGAATTGCTCACAGCATCGTTTCACGACTTTGGAGACAATTTCAAACTACAGGAACATCTATCCGGGGATTTAGTAGTGCTCGTCCACGAGGAACCACACCCGCAGACGACCGGTATATTGCCTTACAGGCCGGAAGAAACAGGCGGCAGACAGCGGGAGAAATCGCTAGACACACGACACAGGCGACTGGACGACCGATATCGCGTTTTACCGTGGCCAGAAGACTGCACGGTGGTGGTCTGTTTGCACGACGCCCTGTACGGTGTGTACCTCTAAGCCTGCCCATCGGAGAAGGCGTTCTCTGTGGTGCCGAGAACACCGGAATTGGAGAGACAATGAATGGGGACGAGTACTCTTTACAGATGAGAGCAGATTTAGTCTGAATTGCTATTCTAGACCCATACACATCTGTACAGAGGGGGGAACACGCAATAACCCCTTCAACATCATCAAAAGGGACTGTTTTGGAGGTCGCGGAGTTCTCATTCGAGCAGACATAATGCTTGGTAGCCGGACCGACCTTCATATCTCCCAAAGAGGTATGTCACCCGGGACTGCTATTGTAACGAGATTCTTCTTACTTACATGCGTCTTTTCACAAGGGCTATGGGTCCTCAGTTCCTCTTCATGGACGACAACACTCCACCTCATCGCCCAGTTACTGTCGAAGAGCTGTTGGAGAGTGAAGATATTGAACAAATGGATTGGTCGGCAAGGTCTCTGGATCTAACTCCCTGTCAAGCATGTACGGAACATACTAGGGAGACCCGTGGCAGCACGTAACTTATCACCAGTAACGATTCCGAAACTGCGATTGGTGCTACAAGAGGAACGAGCAGCAGTGTCTCAACAGCTCATTAACAACCACATATCCAGCACGCACAAATGATGTGAAAACTGCCTAGCAATCTGGGGAGATCATATCCCCTATTAAAGACCGGATGTTTCTTGCTGGACACCCATCACAGGGATGTTTCGGCCTTCAGTCGCATTGCGCTCCATGCTACTTTTTCAATAAAGCTTCTTTTTATCCCTCTGACTTCTCTTTTAGTAAGTGTTGCTTACATTACTCATGTCCTTACATATTGGGGATCTTACGGTATTAACTGTGTTGATTTGGAAAGCTTTTTGTACAAAGTTATATTTAAAAGACCGTCTCGTCCTTAATTTTTGCCCACCAGTGTATGTTGGATAGTTCGCGGTCTCTTAACTACATGTTCTTCTGTCGGATAGTAGTTTGTTAGGTTTCTGATTGCTTCATAAGGGGAGTTTTTTTATCTTCTCAAAGAAATTGTGGGCACTAATAAGGATCTGACCATGAATTGGGTTAATATCCAGGTCGTTATGAATTTGGGAGTTGCAGACGAACCGTGAAGCGTTCACAATGCTTCTTAGTATTTTATTTTGAAGGACGTTAATTTTCTGTCTATCAGTTTTGTTGGCTGTAGCCCAGGCGGGAAATGCATATAAGATTATTAGCCGGGTTAAGGTAATATAGAGTGTTCTTTTAATTCCGAGGTTTAGCTTTGATTTCCTTCCCAATATTGAACAAGAGGGCCACAAAGGCGTCATCAGCTTTATTTGTCACATATTGAATATGTTCCTTGAAATTTAGAGATTTTTCAACATACACTCCTAATCACGACCACGAATCAGCCACAGGGACCAGTAAGTCATTAATTCGGATGTTGTAGATAACTGGGTAATACTTCCCATAGCGACGACATAAAACGACGCAGCATTTTGCAGAATTTAAATTTATCTTCAAGTCCTGGAAATAGTTTTGGAGGATATTAACTTGAAATTGCAATTTATGAAGTGTATTTTGGGGATTCCTTGAACTTGTCAGAATTACAGTATCATCCGCATACTTTAATGTATTCGAATGAAAAGTTAATGGCATGTCGTTTACGAATATATCGAACAATTTTGGGCCTAAAACCGAGCCTTCTGGAACGCCACTGAAGATAGTTTTTCATGATAAAAGAGCATCTCCGCATCTAACTTGAAGCGTACGTCGCTAAAGGTAGGAGTGTATAAGTTTTATAAGGCTGTTAGGCAACAGAAAATTTGAGAGATTGTATAGTAAACCCGCATGCCACACTCGATAAAAGGCTTTCTCAAAATCGAGGTAGCAGGCGGCTACTCCCTTCTTCTTTCTAAATTGCTGTGCAATAAATTAAATTAGATTTAATATCTGATGGTTTGTACAGAGCCCCTTCCTAAACTCAAACTGATTTTTGTCGATAAGATCCAGTCTCTACAGATGATTGGTTAGACGAATAGAGAAATCTTTCAAATACCTTTTACAATGCCGATAAAAAGCTAATGGGTCTGTAGTTTTTTACTGATTTGGGATCTTTTCCTGGTTTTAGAGTATTGATTATGATATAATGCTTCCATTGAGAAGGGAAATAACACAGTCGGATGCATGCGTTAAAAATATTAGTGATGAGTACGATACATCTATTTGGTAATGCTTGAAGAGCTTCATTTGAGATGAGGTCATACCCCTTTGCTTTACGTGTTTTAAGGTGTTTAATTATGTTCTTGACTTCGTTAGGCAAGGTAGGTGATATAAAATCGGTATTGCTTCTGTTAAGGGTACTGAGTACAGAGTGGTTAACTTTTGCTTCATGTTCTTAATTATTTTCATTGTGTTTTTCGAAAACATTTCCAAGTTCCTCAGCATGAATTTCAGCGATCTCCTTTTCTGAATTGTACATTTTCCCTATTTGACAAATCGGGTGAATTTGATTGGATGAAGGATTTTTTAAGAACTTAGCTATTTTCCAGACTAAGTTGGGTAGTATATGAATATTTTCGAGTAAGTTATCCCAAATTTTAGAGCAATGATTAGACATTTCTTCTTTAATTTTCGCATTTAAGTAGTTAACATGTCTTTTTTTGTTGGGATCACCAAGAGATTTGCCATCTCTTTCTACAGCGATTTCTCTCTTGTATGAGTGTTTTGATATTGTCAAGGAGATTGTAAGGATTTTTCTGCTTGCAAGAGTAAGTGGAGTTTTTGATGACAGATTGCATTTTGTAATTTATCTTAGTAATTTCATTTTCAATATCACAGCAGAGCTGGAAAGTAGCGCCGCTTGTAACGTTATTAAGGTAGTCGGTATACAGCTCCCAGTTGATTTTAGTACTTGCTTTTGGTAGAGGGGGATACAACTAATAAAAATCAAAGATGATGGGGAGGTAGTCCGAGGATACAACATTTATATTTTCAAGATTAGGAATATTTGGTACATTCTTCATTAGAACAATATCTAAAATATCTCCCAGTCTATTATGGGTATAATGAGTTGGTTGATTTTGATTAGGAGCAATGAGCCGAACTTCGCTGTTAATGATACAGTTGTTTAAAATATCTCCATTTCTATTTGTAGCTCTGCAATTCCAGGCAAGATGTTTCGCATTTAAGTCCCCTGTAATTAAGTTCAAGAGCAATATCGCAATATAATTTTAAAATGAGCATATCCTTTAGAATTCCCGATACACAAACTCATGCGCTGGACATAAAAATGTTTTCGTATACAACGTTGTCATTGCTTGCTTTGAAATCCTTGAGTTTGTTAATCGAAAATTCGTTAAACTTTAACAAAATATGAAATCCTAGCTAATGTTATAAATGCGAAGGTAAGTTTGTTTGTTTGTTACACCTTCACGTCTTAATTACTTAACGGATCATCATGAAATTTTCAAGAAATATTTTTGACATATTAGAAGAGGTTATAGGCTATAAAATGTAACTTATCTGTTGAAATTTAAGCTGTATAATAGATTTTATAGCTTAAAATGATTGTCTTTGTATAAACATTAAGTGTTGAAAGTTTCATAACGATAAGTTAAACGATGTAAACTTTTGTCTGCGCGAGCAGGTGCACGGCTTAAACCACGCAAACATTTTTAACCTTTTCTAATATATCAAAAATTTTTCTTGAAAATTTCATGATCGGTTCAGTAATTAAGGCGTGAAGCGTAACATTTACGGCAAGTTGTGTTCTGTATAGTCACAAATAAATTACTTATTAAATCAATCACTTTTATTTGCAATTTTTTGTTGCGAAGAGAAAAAAGAACATTCTACAAAACATATCACACCGCGTTCATGCACGCTAGCGATAACAGCACAAGCACGAGGAAAAACTAACTACAACAAATCAGTTCACTTTACTTGAGAGAAAAGTACAGAGTTTAGTTGCAGCACTGCTATACATGAAAACACAAACAGTTATTTAAAAGTTCGTTGCATGGTTGCTGCATACTCCCCTCCCAGTGTCAAAGATATAGTACAGGGAAATGAACATGACGCCCAGAACGTGCAGTCATAGGTTGCACCTTTGTTGCAGGCTGTGCTGAAGTTGTGATATCAGATGGAAAGTTATTTGATGAGGTATCTGGGTTAAGTGGCAAATCATGTACCACAGTGCCCTGCAAACAGTCAGGTGAAGTTGATGGTGGAGCGATTGGTTTATCCCTGTTCAGAACATAAGCTGGCTTTACACGATCAATGGATACAGGTCCAGTTTTCCCATTTATGTCTAGGTAAAAGACCTTCTCTGTTCTACGAACAACTGAAAACGGTCCATCATAAGGAGGTTGAAGTGAGCGTCTCACCATATCATGACGAAGAAAAACATGGGTAGCTGTGGCTAAATCACGGTGTATAAAGGTTTTGCTATCACCATGTCTCTTAGGTGGCATGGAGCGAAGTGTTTGCATATGTCACGTTAGTGACTGACAAAATCTGTGGTGTCAACCGGTTGTTGAGCAGGAACCAGGAACTCCCCAGGCAGACGAATGGTGGTGCCAAAAACCAAATCTGCTGGTGCGAAACCCAAATCTTCTTTCAAAGCAGCTCGAAAACCAAGAAGGATCACAGGAAGGACTTCAGTCCACCGCTCAGTGGCATAGCACTTGATAGCAGTCTTAAAAGGTCGATGCAATTCCTCTATTAACCCATTCGACTGGGGGTGGTAACTAGTCTTCCTGGATCTCTGAATGCCCAGGTGATGAGTGAGAGAGCGAAAAATTGAAGCTTCAAACTGGCGTCCTTGGTCAGTTGTCACAGTAGAGGGCACTCCATACCTGGAAACCCAGCATGTGAAAAATGCTTCTGCAATAGTTTCAGCAGAGATATCCTTGAGCTTCTGGCCATCGAGAGAAACGATCAATTAAAGTCAAGCAGTAAGAATAACCATTTGAGGTAGGGAGAGGGCCTATAAGGTCCAAATGAACATGGTCAAATCTTTGAGAAGGCTCCTTAAAACTTGCAAGTTAAGTCAAAATGATTGGTTTCTTCGAATATTTCTTGCCAGAAGAACCCTTTAAAACGTCACTTAACAAAGACTGGTTGTCTGCTACATGAGGCAAAAACCTACGATAGAAATTAATTAGGCCTAGAAACTTACGCAAATTACCAATAGTTTCAGGCAACTTAAAATCTAGGACTGCTTGGACTTTATTTTGCAAGGGTTTAATCCCTTCTGGGCTTATATGGTGACCAAGAAACTCCAGCTCAGTAACACCAAACACACATTTTTAAACATTTAACTTGAGACTATAAGCACTCAGTCTTTGAAATGTAGCATGCAAGTGCTTCTTATGCTCCACTGCATCATTTGAAAAACATAGTATATCATCAAGATAAACATAACAAAATGGGAGACCCCTTAGGGCCTCGTGCATAAAGCGCATGAAGGTTTAGGCTGCATTCACTAGGCCAAAATACAGATGAGTATACTCGTAGAGACCCCATGGGGTTGTCACTGCTGTTTTAGGAATGTCAGCGTCTGCAATAGGAATTTGGTGAAATGCTTTAAAGATGTCAATTTTTGAGAAAATGGATTTACCGTAGAGTGAATGAGCAAAGTCTTGAAGGTACGGAATAGGATAACTATCAAATTCAGTCACAGAATTCAGCTTGCGGTAGTCTCCAACCGGACGAACTGTAGAATCCTGCTTAGGGACAACATGCAATGGTGAACTCCATGGACTCTTGGAAGGACGGATTATCCCTTGATCCAGGAGGAATTCAAACTCAGATTTCACTGCTTTGTGCAGCTTGGGATGAAGCCGTCTCGGTTTTGAAGTAATAGGTGGTCCACGGTCCACTGCTTAATTAGAGTAGGATTTGTTATATCTGGAAACTCAGAAAGCAAGGAGTCATAATCTGAATTAACAGAAACAGTGACAATAGAAGGTTGGCTTTAGTGAGCAACATTGCCATAAGTAAACAGTGAAGTTTCAGGATTTATAAGACACTGCCGTTTCAAATCAACAAGAAGACTAAAATGTTTCAAAAAATCTGCACCGATGATAGGAGAAGTTACATCAGCAAGCACAAATGTCCATGAGACAGGTTTCCGGAGAACCAAGTCGACTTGTCTGCGCACAAATCCATATGCAGGAATTTTAGAATTGTTGGCAGCAAAAAGGGCAAATGTTTCACAACAGTTTCTCTTATCTTTAGGAGCAGGAGGTAACACTGAGGTCTCACTACCAGAATCAATCAAAAAATTTTTGGCCAGTCTTTCTGTCGTGAAGAAACAATCGACTGGGATTTTTGGATACTTCCGTCATCCCAGCTATGACGGGAGTTACAGGTTTTTTTTTGCTCTTGGCACGCGCAAGACTTAGCATATTTGCGTGCCTTATCACCAAAACGGTTATGATAGAAACACACATTACTGGAAGTATTACCTTTCCTGGAGGTTGATCGACTCCGGAACCTAGTTGTCCTCCGAGCATGGGAAAATTCAAAAACTTGGCGTGTAATTCTTCGATCTGCCTGGTTAGAGTTTCAGTTGTGATGGCATTGGGGTCCAAGGACGTTCCAGTTCCAGAAGTAGCACAGATTGCACTAGGTTGAACAAACTCAGCGACTTTATCAGCTATAATTGCTAGCTGATCAAGTGTTTCAGAAGAAGCAGACAGAACTGTTTGGATATGGGCTGGCATCCGTTGCATCCATAAATTTTGCAAAAATTCATCATTATGATATTTCCCAGAAAGCTCTTTCATTTTCCGTAGGAGATGACTAGGCCGTTCATCCCCAAACTGAAGTTCAGTCAGGAGGTTTTTAATTTTCTGGTGTTCAGAATCTTCAAATTCTCTGATGAGCCTCTCCGACAGTTTTTTATATTTGTCCGAGTCCGGAGGGTTTAGTACGATATCCGAGACGTGCGACAGAGTTTCCGCATCTATATTCGCTATAAGAGCAGAAAATTTCGTTTCATCACTTGTAATTCCGCTGTAAATGAAGGCATTGTCACATTGTGCGATCCACAACCGCACGTTAGTCTTCCAGAAAGGTGGAATGCGAACTGCAACTTTCGCTACTTGGCTCTGCTGATCGGGTGGAGGCATCGCTAATATGTGGAAATAGTTCCGGAGAGCAGAAACAAAATAATCGTACTTATCCAGAAAGCGAAGTCGCCACAGTGGGATAGACTTATTACAGCAAGGCTTAGCGAAGCATGTGACCAATTAACATAACTTATTTTTTGTCCATAGATCACCAAATTACGGCAGGTTGTGTTCTGTATAGTCACAAATAAATTACTTATTAAATCGATCACTTTTATTTGCAATTTTTTTGTTGCGAAGAGAAAAAAGAACATTCTACAAAACATATCACGCCGCGTTCATGCACGCTAGCGATAACAGCACAAGCACGAGGAAATACTAACTACAACAAATCAGTTCACTTTACGTGAGAGAAAAATACAGAGTTTAGTTGCAGCACTGCTATACATGAAAACACAAACAGTTAACATTTAATTTAAGAGTTTGTTGCATGGTTGCTGCACATTTATTAATTAAGCGTTTATTAATTTTTATTTGTTCAATTTAATTTATTATTTAAAATCCTTCAGGATTTTCGGCTTTTAGCTCTTCTTTTACAAACATTTTTCAGTCATTAGGAAATATAAGTAGCAGTTTTACTAGATTTCGTGGCGATACACGTATTTTTAAAATTTACGCGGAGTTTGAAACTTATTTAAGGACAGTTTAATTTTTTACAGTTTTTTTTTTCGAAATGCCTCGGAGACGTAAATCTAACATGTCTAGGATATTATCTCGGTCCCAGGCAGCAAAAATTGCTCGATCCCAGGAATCTTCTGTACAAGCACAAATAAGAAGACAAGAACAAGCAAGGCGACATTCTGTTTTGAGAACTGATGAAACAACTTCTCAAAGACAAGAAAGGTTAGAGGTCCAAGCTTCTATGAGAGCAGCTGAGACGCCTCTCCAAACACAACTCCGCTTGACAGAACAACTTGAACGACAAGCTGCTTTCAGAGCTGCTGAAACACCTCTCCAAACGCAGATCCGCTTGAAAGAACAAGCTGAGCGTCAAACTGCTTTCAGAGCTATTGAAACGCCTCTTTGAATACAGATTCGCTTGGAAGAACAAACTAAACAACAGGCAGTTATTAGAGCTATTGATACTCCAGAACAATTGCAGGCGAGAAGAATCGTTCATGCAGAAATGCAAACCAAACACCGGCGACATTTCATGCATAACAATTGGTCCGTATTTAATGATTCTGGACTTCAATACGATTCTTCAATTGATTACCATAATCATCCACTAATTGTTATCTGTTCGATGAGTAAAAATTGCCAGTTGTGCGATGCTTTAAAATGCAAAGATAAAACTGCAGGAATGTGCTGTTCGAATGGTAAAGTTTCGCTTTCTTTACTTGGTGAACCAGAAGAGCCGCTGAAAACTCTATATAGATGAATCAAAGCTTTTTTAAAAAAAAAATTAGAAAGTACAACTCTTGCTTCCAAATGACATCTTTTGGAGTAGACAAAGAGATAAGAATGCTCCGGTTTTCACCAACTTTTACCGTACAAGACCAGATATATCATCGAATTGGTTTTCACTTTTTCCAACAGATAATGAACCACATAAATGTTTGCAAGTTTATTTTAAAGGGTCAAGGAGAAAATGAAGTAAGCCGTCGTTGTCAGTATATTGATGGAGTCGAGAGAAATATAGTATTGAAAATTCAAAGAATGTTACATGACCACAACGTTTTGATAAATACCTTCAAAAATTGCAATAGAAAACTGGCCTCAAGACGATTATAAAGTCGTAATTCATGCTGATCGAACTCCACGTGGCGAACATGAGAGGCGCTATAATGCACCGACAATTAATGAAGTTGCTGTCTTGGTTACTGGCGACCTATGATGTCCACCAGATATAGTGTTACGAGCACATGATAATACACTGACACGCGTAGCAGATACTCATAAATTATACGATGCTTTGCAGTACCCATTAATGTTTAGTAAAGGGCAATTTGGATACCATTTTCATATTCCACAGATTAATCCAACTACAAAACAGCCAGTTCCCAATAAAAACGTTTCCTGCATTGATTGTTACGCCTATTACATGACGCTTCGAGAGAATGATTTCAAACTCCTTCCGCGGTCGAGGCAGCTCTTTCATCAATTCTTAGTAGATATGTAAATCAAAGTAGAGAGCGAACACCTTCGTTACATTTCTTTAAACCAGACACAACTACGAGTTGAAAATTATATTCACCTACAAGATGCAATTAGCACAGATGGTAGCATTAGTCCCAACGGCTTGGGCAAGAGGGTTATTCTTCCCTCCACTTTGTGAACAGTCCCCGCTATCTGCATGAATACACACAAGCGCTTTCGCATACGTACGTACTTACGGTATGCCTGATCTATTTGTAACTTTTACCTGCAGTCCTTCATGGAAAGAAATAACAGCTTATGTTCGGACAATGAACTACTGATCGATATGACATAGTTGCCCGCGTGTTTCGTTTAAAAGATCAAAAGATCATTAATGTAATAACAAAAGGAAAAGTATTTGGAAACGTCCAGTGCCACATGTACTCCATTGAATGGCACAAACGAGGTCTGCCACATGTGCGCATTCTTATTTGGTTAAAACAAAAATTGCGATCCAACCAAATAGATAACATTATAAGCGCCGAAATCCCGGATCCAGAACTAGATAAGAATTTGCACGAGATCCTAATCAAGAATATGATTCGTGGTCCCTGTGGAGCTCGCAATCCAGCATCACCTTCATGAAAAATAGCAAATGTGCAAAACATTCCCCCCCGGAGCTACCAAAGGAAACAGTGCACAATGATAAGGGTTACCTTTTATACAGACGAAGAGCACCCGAAGATGGCGATAGAAGAGTTATCATTCAAACTCAGAGTGGGGTAGTCAAGACTTTTGATAATAGCTGGGTTGTGCCATATTCACCCGTTCTATGTAAATTATTTAATGCTCACATTAATGCTGAAGCCTGCAACTCTGTTCCTGCGATTAAATATATTTGTAAATATATCAATAAAGGGAGCGACCAGGCGATCTTCAATTTTCGTAACGAAGGTGTGTTGCAGCCTCTGAATGAAATACATATCTATCAAGCAGGGCAATATGTCAGTAATAATGAGGCAACGAGGCTGCTTCTTGGTTTTCCATTACAGGAAAGATATCGGACTGCTACACATCTTGCCGTACATTTAGAAAATGGACAGCGTGTTTTTTTTTAATGAGAATAATTTTCAAGAATGAATTTTATCTCGTCCTAAAATCACACTGACCGCTTTTTTCCAGCTTTGCCAGACAGATACTTTTGCGAAAAGATTATTGTATTCCGAAGTTACCCGTTATTGTACATGGAACAACTCAAAAAAGAATGGAAACGTCGCGTTCAAGGTGCGCCTGTTGAAAATTGGCCAAGGGTAATCGTCGGACGCTCTTGATCGTGTCTACGCCGTCCAGGTAACGAATTTTGAATGTTTTGTCTGCGCATTTTATTGCATCTTGTTCGAAGTCCAACTAGCTTTAATGACTTTAAAATTGTTAATAATCTAGAATGTCGAACTTATAGAGAAGCATGTGAAGCTTAGAGTCTGTTAGAGAATGATAACTGATAACCATTGGAACGAAACTATGGAAGAAGCTGTACAATGTCGATTACCAGATAAAATCAGGAAACTTTACGCAACCCTTATATTATCTTTCGGCCTTTCTAATCCTCAAACTTTATGGGATAAGTACAAGAAGGCCATGGTAGAAGATATTTTGCGGCGACTACAGCGAGTACATGCGCATATGACTTTTAATGAACACCTCTATAACGAAGCACTGATCATAATTGAAAACAAGGTTTTGACAATGGTGGGGAAGAAGCTTCAAGATTTTATAATGCTTAGTCCACGACGACCAGACGAAAATTACTATAATAATGAAATTGCTCGAGAATTAGACTACAATTTCATTGCATTGCAGCAGCAAGTAGCAGAATTGGTCCTTCAGTTACTTCCAGAACAAAGTCACGTGTTCCATCCGGTGTTACGTAAAATAGATTCCGGAAATGGTGCACTTTTCTTTCTCGACGCTCACGGAGGAACCAGGAAAACGTTTTTGCTAAATTTATTATTAATATCCGTGAGAAAAGACCAGAAAATAGCGGTTGCTGTAGCTTCTTCTGGTATAGCTGCTATACTATTGAACGGCGGCCGTACTGCACATTCCGTTTTAAAATTGCCTTTGAATCTTACGCAAGAAGATTCGTCCATCTGCAATTTCAGTAAAAATAGCTCTCGAAGTAGGATGCTACGACAATGTAAGCTTTTGGTGTGGGATGAAAGTACGATGTTTCATAAAAAAGCTATAGAAACATTAAACGGAACTCTTCAGGATTTGCGAGAGAGTACAGATACTATGGGAGGAATGGTAGTTTTATCGGCTGGTGATTTCCGACAAACTCTGCAGGTAATCCAGAGAGGTACACCTACAGGTGAAATCAAAGCCTGTCTCAAATCATCAAGTTTATGGGCGAAAGTTGAAAAATTCAGTCTTAAAACAAATATGAGAGTGCTACATCTTAATGATGTAGATTCAGGGAATTGCGCAGAGACACAGTTAAAAATTGGCGATGGATGTTTGGAAACAGCTTTGAAGGATGTATTTTACTTTCAGAGGAATTTTGTAATTTGGTAGAAAACGATGTGGAGCTTATTGCTAAAGTTTACCTTACTTGCAAGAAAATTTAAATAGTGATCACTGGTTATGTGCAAGAGCAATTCTAGCACCGACAAATGAAATCGTAAACAAAATCAACATTGGCATTTTGAAAGAAGTGCAGGGAGAAGTAAAACATTATTTGTTAATAGATACAAGCCTGGATGCATAACAAAGCACTTCATATCCTGCTGAGTTTTTAAATTCACTAGAGCTATCGCATATACCCTCATATAAACTCCAATTGAAACTAAATGTACCGGTTATGCTTAGGCGAAATATACACTGGTGCGCAAAAATTAAGGACGAAGTCGAAAAATTAGCATATCAGCTGAACGAAGAGGCAGAGCGGACAGAAAGACCAATCAGGAGATTAAGTAAGGTGATGTACGGTATCACATGCGCAGATATGCAGGTAGACGTAATGGGGGAGTGTCTGAGTAGTATAAAGCATGTTGTCGGTGTAAGATCAGTATTTCTGGCAAAGAGATTGCACGCCGTATAGCAGTTAAAATCACACCGAGTTGCTGCCTCAGCGAGAAATGGAGAATAATCAATCTGTTAGACGACATTTGTATGCTTTTACCCGAGGTCGAATCATTGGGAACTTGGAGGAAGGCCGCAATGTGGCTGCAGAGTTCGGAATTGCTCACAGCATCGTTTCACGACTTTGGAGACAATTTCAAACTACAGGAACATCTATCCGGGAGTTTAGTAGTGGTCGTCCACGAAGAACCACACCCGCAGATGACCGGTATATTGCCTTACAGGCCGGAAGAAACAGGCGGCAGACAGCGGGAGAAATCGCTAGACACACGACACAGGCGACTGGACGACCGATATCGCGTTTTACCGTGGCCAGAAGACTGCACGGTGGTGGTCTGTTTGCACGACGCCCTGTACGGTGTGTACCTCTAACGCCTGCTCATCGGAGAAGGCGTTCTCTGGAACCGGGAACACCGGAATTGGAGAGACAATGAATGGGGACGAGTACTCTGAGAGCAGAGTTAGTCTGAGTTGCGATTCTAGACACATACGCATCTGGACAGAGTGGAGAACACGCAATAACCCCTTCAACATCATCAAAAGGGACTGTTTTGGAGGTCACGGAGTTCTCGTTCGAGCAGACATAATACTTGGTAGCCGGACCGACCTTCATATCTCCCAAGGAGGTTCGTCACCTCGGACTGCTATTGTAACGAGGTTCTTCTTCCTTACATGCGTCTTTTCACAAGGGCTATGGGTCCTCAGTTCCTCTTCATGGACGACAACGCTCCACCTCATCGCACAGTTACTGTCGAAGAGCTGTTGGAGAGTGAAGATATTGAACACATGGATTGGTCGGCAAGGTCTCTGGATCTAAATCCCGTCAAGCATGTACGGAACTTACTAGGGAGACCCGTGGCAGCACGTAACTTATCGCCAGTAACGATTCCGAAACTGCGATTGGTGCTACAAGAGGAACGAGCAGCAGTGTCTCAACAGCTCATTAACAACCACATATGCAGCATACACAAATGATGTGAAACCTGCCTAGCAGTCAAGGGAGATCATATCCCCTATTAAAGACCGGATGTTTCTTGCTGGACACCCATCACAGGGATGTTTCGGCCTTCAGTCGCATTGCGCTCCATGCTACTTTTTCAATAAAGCTTCTTTTTATCCCTCTGATTTCTCTTTTAGTAAGTGTTGCTTACATTACTGTCCTTACGTATTGGGGATCTTACGGTATTAAATGTGTTGATTTGGAAAGCTTTTGTACAAAGTTATATTGAAAAAACCGTCTCGTCCTTAATTTTTGCACACCAGTGTATAGTGGGCAATGGTCCAAAGCGGGTATTCTTTTCGAGACTGAAATTTCCGTGCTTCTAAAACCACGTTCGAGCTGTGTTATCACAAACTGCACTTTTTCCACATACACGTGAGCAGTCGGACTAGTACTTTGTCCTCTTTTAAAATAAAAGAACGAAGCATTTCAGGGATTTGTTTAATTTGCTTAATAGATAATTTTATTTTGAAGCAATCTTTCCTATCCCTCTTGCTTTCAACTCAAGCTTTCTTGCCAGAATGTAAATGAGTTAGCCCGCGTGTATTCAAATGACGTAGAAAGAAGTTAGTATTTAAGAGAAGGTTTTGGGAAGTTGGATTTAAAACGTGTTCTGCCTGCCTGAAGGCCACATTGCTATCTTTGATTTACTAGCGATTAGATTTCTGTGGCATTGAGCGCTTCTTACCATTAGGCTTATTTACGCCGAATTTTACGAGTCAGAGTCAGCCTGCGCGTTTAGTAACCTGTGAAGCTGTTAGGCTAAACTTAACTCCATTTAATTTTAAGTTACTCGTTACCTTTTCTAGTTAATCCAAAAGTGTTGGCCTTTTTTGTAAGCACAAGTCAGTGCCATCTGTGCCTGAATTTTAACTGGAGTTAATAAAGAGTTCTTTATACCCTTGTCGAACTTAAAATTTAGGGATAATTCCCACACAGTCTTCTAACATCTACTTAGTTTATGCTATCTAAGTGTACGAGACGCTACAACATGACGAAAATGAATTTTCGCGTTCTTCATTCTTCGCTTTGCACTGAAACTAAACTACACAACAAAACATACTAGAATAAAGCAATGTGGTCAGAAAAGACCATATTTACACATCTGCTTCGACCAAGGTCACATTCCTTACTAGGAGTAACAAAACAATTAGATGAAAACATGTCGATTTGAAAATTGCAGAACATTCTAGGTAACCCAAAGTATCTCAGTTTTATTAAAAAAATATCTGAAAGCTTTCAGATTTTATTAATACGTCCAAACTTTTTCTTTCCCCATTAACAGACACATACGCGCTTCGAGAGCATTTCGGCTAACGCCACATTGTGCTAAAAATATTTAAAAACAGCATATCTTTAGAATTTCCGACAGTCAGTCCTCGCGTGCTGGAGATAAAAATATTTTATTCCCTAGTGTTGCCACTGCTATCTTTGAAACTGTTGTGTTTTTTAATCAAAAATTCATTAAACGTTTACAAAATATGAAATAGACGATAAAACAAATTCCAAATTCGGGCTTCCAGGTTCCCATGTTTGGTGGAGGATTACGATATTCAAAATTTGTTGATTCCAAGTACCGTTGTTCTTTCACAGTGCCAGAAACATACATAAATTCATGTAGATTCTTTATTATTTAGTTTCTTTAATATAGGGCGATGAAATTTGGTGGCAACAATTTGAAAAGTGATTCAGACATTTAAAGTGATCCGACGCAAAATGCCGTTTTGAGATTAAATAGGCCTTCTGGACTAATGCTAAAAACCAGTATTTTTAAAGAAAAACAAAGTGATTACTAAAACATCAACTAATAATGAACAGAGTGAAGAAGTTTACAGCAACGGAGAAATCTTGATAGGCGATTGTCGATGTAGATTTAATTCTAAGCTAATATGCAAAATTTTTGCGTATATTAGTGCTTATATGCTTCTACCTCAGTTTTTTTTTACACAATTCTGTCGTATTTTGTCTTGCATTTATTTATTTGTTGTACTTTATGCTACAGTTTTGGTTAATTGACTATGTGGCCATTTATTATGTCTATAACTTTTATTTCGTATGTTATGTTATAGATCTTCAAACTCCGGTTCGATCGATATATGAATTGTGAAGATAATTGAATTTAAACTCCAGATACAGACAGAAACATTCTTGATTGGCCTTAGTAAATATTTTTGTCACTAAATTGGCAGTATGGTGCGGGTTTTCGTAAAATTTGGATCCCTTTTTGGAAAGTTTAGAGAAAAAAAAAATCTGAAAGGATTCAGATTTTAGATTACGTCCAAAGGGATCTTGTTTAATAATATAATAACTTGCCGAACGAAACAAACATTAAACTAAACCCGATACGAACACAAAAACCAACCCAATATAATTCCAATAGTCAACCCAATACAATTCCATTAATCCATCCAGTACAGACCCAATAACCAACACAGTACAATTCCAAAAATTCCAATAGCCAACCCAATGCAACTTCCAATTACCAACAAAGAAACATAAGCACTAAATTGAAAAGTGAATAGGACATTTTTGTGAAACGACGCAAAACGCCCAAACGAAAGTAATAGTCCTTCGGGACTACATCCCTTTGAACTAATAAATTTTTTAAAGTCCTAGGAGCAATTTTTCTCAAAACTTCCAGAAAGCTGGGTAACCTTATAAATACATCTGTATTAGTCGACAGTCAAATATTTGTAATTTAACAGAGAGATGGCACTATACTCAGCTTCGAACTTGCAGCTCTGTGATATTCCTAGAGTGTTGAGAATGATTTTCCTGTAGATCTCTGTTGTTCTTATTGAGCTATTTACTTTGAGGTATGAACTACTGTTTGTTTTAATAACGTGTCAGTTTCTTCTGGTTCATTTATTAAGGAAATCTGTATAAAACCGTAACATGCACCGCTATCTGAATCAACTCGAAATTTTGCACATAGATAACGTAAGAATTCCTTTAGACATACGGTATCTATTTCATCCTTCCTCCCGAAAGGATGTCTGAAAAACTTTAAGTGCAACTAGAAATGTTCATGAAATTTCAATAAGGATATCAAATGTGCAAGATTTTCACATTCGTTGCAGAGCGGTATAACATAAACTAATAATAATAAACAGCATAGTGATTTAAAAAAAATCATTTAGGCAAAATATAAAATTAATGTGTAAATAATTAAGTTTTAAAATATTCTGCAATTTAAGCACTACAGGAATTTGAAAAAAAACCTAGCAACACTTGGGAGAGAGAAAGAATGAATAAATTTCCCCTGTTTAAGTACTGGATGAATGATAACCGCAAAATAATAAAGAATGTAAAGAACATTTTGATTCTGTTTCGGCAAACTTCGTTCCTTGGTGCTACTACAGCTCCTGGAGGGTACCATTGTTCTCCAGAAAAATCACTGTACAAAAAATTTTAGCGTACGTTAACGAAAACAGTAAATTTTTTGCAGTTCTGAATGAAATCATTTAACATCTGACAAAAGTAGTTGAAAATGATTTTGCAAAACATCATTCTTAGCAATTTTTTTTTAATTTATTGAGTTCAGAGGGTTAAACATAGCCACATGACCGGTTGGTTGACCTTTGCATCGTCATAGTACGGCATAAATTCATTGTGATACAACCATCTTAAGTCCAATATGGAAACAGTTAGACGAAAGTGATGCGACTGGAATTGAAAACTGGAACAGTATGACAAATACACTCATGGACAAAAAAATTAGCGCACCAAGAAATAATTGCGGGATCGTAACGAAACTTGCAATGAAGGTACATGTCGGTGAGATATGCAAATGATTAGAAATGCAGCGTGATTGCGCATTACGTATAGCCGGTAGAGGGCGTTGAACGTCGTACTCTGTGAAGTATAAAACAGGAAACCAAAGCTTGTTTGAGTGTGCTGAATCATTTACAAAGGAAGAGCTGAGGTAGATATGCCATTACGCCGTGTTCGAAGACAATATGAGCAGTTGTCGCAGTTTGAGAGGGGGAGAATCGTCGGAATGATGGAAGCTGGGTGGTCAGCTAGGCGAGTAGCTCGTCAATTAGGCCGCTCTGATTGTGTTGTGAGGAGGTGTTGGGACCAGTGGACCCGAGAGATGTCATGTACACGAAGACCAGGCTCAGGACACCCTCGACAGACCAGCCGTCGAGAAGACCGCTACATCGTAAGAAATACACGCGTACAGACATCTGCTTCATCGGCCGCCATCCAGGCACAGATATCACCTTCACTAGGTACCCCTGTGTCTTCACGAACCATATGAAGGCGCCTGGTTGAAGGACAGTTTGCATCGCGGCGCCTATTACGTGTGCTGCCCTTGATGCCCACCCATCGACGCCTTCGTTTGGAGTAATGTCGAGCAAGAGGAAACTGGGCTGCAGCGGAATGGAACCAGGTCGTCTTTAGCAACGAATCCAGATTCAATCTCGGCAGTGATAAGTCGTGTTCGTGTGTGGAGAGCCCGTGGTGAATGCCTCAATCCTGCCATTGCTGTACAACGACACATCGCTCCCACAGCTGGTGTGGTGGTATGGGGTGCCATTGCTTAAAATACACGGTCACCCCTAGTATTGTTCCGTGGCACCATGACAGCCCAGCGATATGTTCATGAAGTCCTGCAACCACATGTGTTGCCACTCATGCAACGGCTGCCAGGAGCCATTTTTCAACAAGACAATGCTCGGCCTCATACGGCAAGGGTGTCACACGACTGTCTCCGCACTGTTACTACTCCTCCTTGGCCTGCCCGATCCCCAGATTTGTCTCCAATCGAACATATCTGGGATCATTTGGGACGACGAGTTGGGCATCCCACGAGTTTAAACGAACTAGAGGCAAGGTTACAGCAAATATGGAACGAAATGTCTCAAGACATCATACAGAACTTGTATGACTCAATGCCCGATCGTATCGCATCGTGCATTCGCGCTAGAGGGGGTCCAACGGAGTATTACTCCTCCGTTCTTTTGCCTTTTTCTCTGAAATAAATTATCCTTTTTCTTTGATTTTATCATTTACTTATATCAAAGTAGTCATTACGCATGTAAAATTTCGTTTCATTTTGACGACTCCTTCTTGGTGCGCTAATTTTTTTGTCCATGAGTGTATTTTAACTCGCATATCTATACATAGAGATACCACAATCCATAGTTTGCAAATTCTTCAAGGAATAATGACCGATTTCAATGCTTTAATATCGAAATAGGCCTTTTGTAAGCAATGCTAAAGCAGGTTTGCGGTCACGTCTTCCTTGATGAAAAATCACAATAAAACCAGTATCACATCTGCAAAGCTACCATCAGCAACACGTCGAAACATTTCCTAAAATTTTTGTTTTGGGGGATATCTGATTGGTTGACTTATGTGAAAACCAGTTCTTTGAAAAAATCCTCCTTGTACAATTCAAACGAAACATTTTCAGTTCAATTTCAAAAAGTCCCACATAGCTAGCTGGGGCACAAGTTCCAAAATGTGTTTGGCTAGGAAACTCTCTAGTGGTAGGAGATGGTCAAACTCATTTCTTCTAACCTCGCAGGTCTTTAGATGTGGTAACCCCATTAAACCGCTATCACATCTGTTATAACTACACAGGACAGCTCGTCGAAAGAAATATTTCTCAGATTCCCCATTTCCACGAAATCTATATAGCCAGGTTATCATCTTGACCTTGACACTAAGTTACAACATAATGGTATAATAGTGATGTTCTGCTCCTGTATTGGATGGCCAGGAATCTTATGTCCTGGGCATACAGTTGCTTCTCATCTAATCACTGGTGATTTTATGTCTTAAATTATTGGTATTGTAAAGACTTGAATTTTAGTTTGTTCAGCTTTAAGTGTTTGTAATATCTTAGTGATGTCAAATTTGAATTTAATGTTTTGTTTTTTGGCGAGTGGCCCAACATAAATGGATTGATTTCCGAATACAGCCATATGAAACAACACCACCATTTTTTTAAACAAGAATTTTTAAGTAAGTGCTGACTTTTGGAACTGGATTAGACTATAGTAGTACAGGTACGTACAGGTGGTACACACGAGAAAAATAGGTGGTACGCAACGAAACAAAATATTTTTAACTATTAAGTTCCAAAATCTCGTGAAGGAAAAGGACAACTGATAAAAATTCTCTGTGACTGAACTGTAACTGAAGATTTAAAAAATAACACACTCATTAACTTTAGGCTGAACTGAAAAAAAAAAAAAAAAAGAATTTATAGGCATTTCAAATAAAGCTATTAAATTTTCATTCCCTTTTGCACAACCTATTTGTGTGAACAATATTTTCTTCCGTGTTAAATTTGAAGAAATAAAATACAGAACAAAATTAAAAGTGGATCGTAATTTAAAGCTAAGTGAAATATGACCAGATATAAAGCAATTAATTTCTCTTAAACAGGCACAAATTTCACAATAAATTTAGAATTAAAATGTTATAACTCAAATCTTGATAATTAAAATGGTAACCAATTTTTAATCTTATATTTTTATGTGCGCATATTTAATACAAATAACCAACAGGTGTTACAAATGGCAAAATATATTTTTTTAATACTTCTGTTGAGAAACTAAAAAATAATCATTGTAAAATGTAGTGGTAGTACTAAGCGTCATCATTCTTTGTTTAGACGGTTCACATAAATAAAAAGGTTGAGAACTGCTGAACTATAGTAATTATACAAGAAATCATTCACTGAGATCTGAACTTTGACTGAGATGCAGTGCTTCATGATTTTTCTTCTCTGCCATTGGTGTCTTGGGCTTTTAGGAGGACCAAAAGTGTCCATTTGCATGATGTATAAAAGCATTTATACTTTTGTTTTCAAAACACATCATGGAAACTGAATATCTAAAGACTACTGTCTTTACTTTCTATCTCTACACCCTTTTTCAAAATCTACCAAATAGTTTACAATTCCAACTATTCTATAACACACACTAATGCACAACAGTTTATTTACTATTTTATTCCACTAAATGGGAATGAACTAATTTTTCCCCAGGTGCCAAATTTATGACATACTGTCACTTGAAGTTCCATTTACCTTTCCTATATCAGTAGGATAAAAAGAAATTACTTGTCTTAGATTTTGAAGTTTGAACTCATTTTAAATGCATTTAAACGCAATTTGTGAAATTTCAAAAACTACTCAATCTTTCAGAAGGAAAATATATGCGATAATCAAACATTTCGAAATCATATAAAAATTCTATATGCAACTAAATATAACAATTATCTGACTAATGTAATCAAGTATTTATTCTTTTACTTGAATTATTCAATCTATTTTAAGATATTTTTGGTATCGCTTTCTATTTGTCAGACATGTATTATTAGTCTTTAACAGGGATCAACAACAACATACCTGAAAAACAATGTTAACCCTTTTGGTCCTAATGGGCACATACGTCCCAGAGATCAGATTTCATTCCCTATTGGGTAAATAAAATCCACTTTTAAATTAGCTTTTTACGTTTTGCAGCATTTTTAAGGAATCAGGGAACAAATACATGACTAAAGAAACCTGGCCTATTTGCCAAATGTGTTAGGTTGCACTTTGTAAAGACTGCTTTGTGACATTATTGTACTTAACTTGTACTCAAAAAATAAAATATTTGGTACATTTCATTTAACTTTATTATTTATTCACATGCAATGTAAGGTTATTATCACAATATCATAAGACGGCTGGGACAAATTCTCCCACGAGATTTCCAGGAAACGGGTAATATGACTTTAAAGTCAATAACTTTAAACTCGTTTTACACATCAGTATGTCAACATTAAGTTAAACTACTTTTCACAGTTAAATTTAATCATGCAAAAGTCAGACCAAAAGGGTTAAAATGCTTGTCGTTCAAATATCTAAATTCTTGGACAACAAATACACATTGTAAGGACAAAATTGATAAAAGAATATTTTTAGTAAAAATTCCAATTTTACCTTCACCATTTCAACAAATGTAATAATTAACAATTGTATAGCTAAAACTTTTGACAAGGTAAATTTTGGCAATATCTATATAACAGTACATGACTACATGAATCAATTTTCAACTGCTAGAAAATCTGATTTTACATAGAATGAATTATTTTTTGCCTTCATTGTCCTTATGTAATCTGTCTAAAAATGGCATACTAAGGTTTACATTCATAACCTCTTGTTCATACATGAACTTGTCATTTCATAAATTCGTATTTCGAGTTGTTCAGAGTACCACAATAAAAAAAATTACGAAGCAGATGTATCATTTTAATGACAAGTGGGAAGAATAATTTTGTATCATAAATTATAAGGTTGGTTATGGTTATTCAGTTATGGCAAAGCACACGAGGGCTATCTGCCTAAGGGGAGGGATGCCTTCGTGGAGGACTTTTTAAGGGGAACTGGCTCGTATACACGTTACACATGGGGAAAACCACGAAAACGCCCATGCAGCCAGCCCGTTCGCGGGATTCGAACCTCGGACCGAACTACCAGTGTTCAGCGTCTTTACCGCTCGGCCGCTGGTGGGCATAAATTATAAGGAAAAAATGTACATTTATTATGCAATTCAATGGTATCAGTTGCTAAATATGCAGTGCATACAGACAGTTCATAAGTACAATGGCACCACCAAACTTCTGCGCTTCTGAAATATGCCTGCATTTCTGAAAAGTATAAAAAGGTTGCCAATCCTTGGTCTAAGATTGAAGTTATATTTTGAATGACAAAAAATTCAAGAATAAAAATTTCTATTGTTTCAGATCTCATTAGAAGAAACTATATTCAGTGAAATGCAAATCAGAAAACACTGACAAAGTACCAGCAATGCGAATCTGCTAAGTAATATATTAAGATAAAAGTTTCAAACTCTAGAAATCATTTAAAAACTATTAGTACATAAAAGGAATGTATTTACAGATCATTAAATTTTATCACTGTTCAGTTTTACCAACATTTTTTGCTACTAAGACTCTGATGTCAGATTTCAACAGTGAATTTATTTTACTTTTATGGCATGACTTATTACTAATTCAATACAGAAACCCACTTAAAAAAAACTTTATTTTTTAACAGAAATTTTAACCTTAATCTTCAAAACTTTTCACTGATAAAATTTTAAATCACTTGCCTCATTTTTATTCCTTTAAAATTGAAGCAAAATGTAATATTTAAGTAACATGTGCAATCTTTATGAGCCTTCTCTAAAAATTATTATTACAATCAAATATAAAAAAATCTGAAAGATTTCAGATTTTAAATTACGTCCAAAGGCGCGTTTTTTTAACGTTTCGTGTGCTACCTTTTTTTATTAAATATCATGTGCTACGTACTCAAACCATAAAATTCAGTTCAAAATCAATATCGCAAAATCATTTTAAAATGAACATATCTTTAGAATTTCCGTAAGTCTCGTGCGCTGGAGATAAAAATGTTTTTTTTTTTCCGTACAGTGTTGCCATTGCTCACTTTGAAATCATTTAGTTTGTTAATCAGAAATTCGTTGAAATGTTACAAAACATAAAATCGATAATAAAGCAAATTTCAAATTCAAAATTAGGGCTTCCAGATGCCCATATTCGCAGTAGGATTACGTCATTCAAAATTCGATGGCTCTAGGTTTTATCACAATGCGAGAAACATGCATACATTTATGCAGATTTTTCATTTTTTAAAATTTAATGCAGAGCGATAACATTTAGTGGCAACAATTTGAAAAGTGATACGCCGTTTTTGTGTTTTCCGACGCAAAATCGCAAAACGAAAGTAATAGTCCTTCGGGACTAAATCCCTTTGGACTAATAATAGGTAAATTTACTTTTTGGATAAATGACAAGCGGGTCCAGAAAGTAAAGTTCCTTAGGATTGGAAATCAAGACCGATGCAGAATTCTGTCACCTGGGATCAGAACAAGTGTGTTACAGCTATCTGCACCTTTATGCCACTTTGAAAATGCAATTAGACAGGAATTTATTTGAAGATGAAAATCACTGAGAAGATCATAGTTGTAAGATGGAAGAACAATGAGCACCTCCTAGCAGAATATATGCTGTGGTTGAGCCATATGTGGGCAAGCATTATCGTGGATCAAAATGAAGATCCCAATTCTCTTGTTCTAGATAATCCTTACTATTTCCAGAGTCTGAAAGCAGGATTTATCATTTCACCTCTGGCCATCAACAAACAAAGCCCTTTCTGTCCCAGAACAGCCCATCATTCATGCCTGTGATTAATCCAGAAGGAAAATTTGAACATCACTCACAGCTGGAATGTTTCTTTCACCATTAATTTATAAGCTTATTTATATTATTATATCTTAATTTTATTTATTTTTAATATTTATTACAAATTTAAATGTTTTCATTTTCAATACAATTTAACTAGCTTCATAAGTATGTTTACAACACTTTTTTTTTTTTTTTTACTTTGTTTCATTTGGAGTTTCCTTTTTCGGAAAGGGGGTTATGTATGCATTTTTGAAAATCAGATTTGATTCTGAATTCAGTTCAATTTTAAAACTGAATGTTCATTTATGTAAATAAAAAACAGGAAAATAATTTAGAATGAATAGAAAAATTAAATTGTGTAACTGAATCTACATGATTGTAAAAATAATCTAACAAAGCAGAAAATATTTTGTCTTTGCATATAATAACTTATTTTGTAATTCTGAATGGATAAATTCAAAAGAGGAAAAAATGTCCTCTAACCTTGCTCAACTTTCAATTCAATTACATTATGTCGTTCACATGAAATTTCATAAATGATATTCCTTTCTGCTATACAAAATTTAGCGCAACTGCAAATATCATGAGTGTAAAATAAGATTTTGGAAACGGTGTATTCTTGGCAGGGTTAGCAACTTTCTTCCACGGTGGAAAAAAATGGCCAAAAAAATTTTTTTACTTATTTTTATGTTTATAATTTATATATAACACAGCTATATATCTAATCTCAATTTAAACCATTTCATTGTATGGAATTTTAAGAGAAAATTTATTATTTCGCATTCACGAAAACAATAAAACAAGCAAGTTAAATCATCATTAGTATATTTATCCCTTTTAGAAGCCCAACAGATGCATCAACTTTAATTTCTTACAGTTTCTTAAAGTTTTTTCCAATTTCTTCCACTGTCCTGGAAGAAACAATACTCTAGTGTTTAATTTTGTGATTGAGTGTTAGGGTCTCTAGCACCCATTGTTGAACACAATTTTTGAAACAAAGGGTGCTTTTTAGAGAATTTCATACAACAAGGAATGGGCCACCTCAGAAAATGGCTGCTAATTCTGTAACTGTGAAGCAATGCTTCTCTAAATGCACTGCATGACATCAATGATGATGGATGGCTGCTCAATGCGCTCTTCATCATGGCTCGTCATGATTTCAAGAAACTCCTAAGATAGCTTCATTAACAGCACACTATCTACATGCTGAAGATGTCAGGCACAGACTTAACAAACTTGATAAATTATATGAAGAAAAATGCAAATTGGTCCTCCCAATTTTAGTTTCAGGTTAACTTTGTCCTCACTAGTTTATACTGTGCTTTTTAACTGTTCATATAATAGAAAAATTTAATTATTGCAAAATTTCCTTAAAAAGAAACAGCCTCCATTGATGATCATTTTCAAGTAAATTATTTTTTCATGGAAACTATTCAAATAATATTACAAAACTGTTAAGATGATTTGTGAGTTTCAGAAAGGTAAATGAAACTAATTACAAATAACTTACAAATCTAACACATACTTAAACATTTTATAGCTTATAAGTCTTTTTAAAGGTATATTTCAGAGCTACAAAATCAAAAATTAAAGTTAATATATTAATGGCTTTTATACTTTTATAACTTAGACAGAATGAAGCATAAAAAAAAGTGGTTTTTTACCTAGTTTTACAACAGGTATTAATAAAATTTCGAAAATACATGTACTTGTATGTTAAAAAAAATTAAATGTAATGCTTAAATATTAAAATGTTGAACAGAAATAATAAACATTCTCTCCAATGTAATGCCTTTCATATTTGATATAAAACAGCACACTGAACTAAAGAAAATTTAATGTTTTTAAAAATCGTGCATTATGAAAAGAAATATTAATATGAACATGTATGAGCACAAATGCCATAAATTGCCATATTAAATGACATGATGTGCCAGCACTCAACAAATGTGCCAGGAAATGTGAACTCAACATTTTTCAAACATGAAAACAATTAGAAAAACTACTTTTAATCAGTTCGGCTGAAAATATCTACAGAAAACATTTTTATGATGATGACTACAAAAGAAACAGGCTTGCAACCCATGTATTTTGCACCAGCAATTTTCTTGACAGCTTTCGAATTGATGACACTCTTGATGTTAAATCTTCTGTTGCGGAAATTGACATATCATATATCACAACATATTTCTGTGTACTAGAAAGAAAAATAAATCCTTTTTAGTTTAAATATAAAAATACCAAATTTCTTAATGTTCTTTACCTTTTTAGTATATTAATCTTCTTTATCTTTATCTATTTAGAAGCAAGAGAAAGTTAAAACTGCAGTTTCACTCTTAACATTACATTTTTATTAATGTCTTTAATCTTATTTACAAAAGCTTCACTCAAGATACATAACAATGCCACTAAACTGAATAATTTTAAAGGTTGATTAGTTTATTTTAATAATAAAAAGTTTTTTCTGTAGGATACCTAATGGAGACTTGTACAGTCTTCTAAAAATTTCCACAATTACCCAAAATTTATAAGACATTTTGGTACTTTTTGTTACCAAGCCTGGATTCAGAACTGTGCATGTATGTGTGTGTATACACACAAACACATGAAACACAGAAATGTATGTATATATATATACCTACATTTCTGAATCGAATTCCGATAACAGAAAAATATCAAATTTTTTCTGCTGTTGACATAAATACCTTTGGATATATTTTGTGCATTCAAAAACAAAAATGCACATAACCAGCTGCCCAAATGACTTCCAAAAAAGTAATTTAAAAACAGAACAGAGTCAAACATCTTGGCATTATCCTTGATAATCTCACATGGAAGCCTTATATAAAACATGTTATTTCCAAGTTTGGAACCAATAAATGTTGTATTTACCTTTTCCTAATTACTCAAAATAATGATATAGCTAATGATCACAAATTACTGATTTATAAAACCATGCAATGTCCCATATTAACCAATGTTTGCCCTGTCTGGGAATATAGTGACTGCAATTTACTAAAAATTAAACAGTGAAAAATCCTACTACCAGATATGCTACCAAATGCCCTTTACTTATTTGTCCTTGGAATGTAATAATTCAGAAGGAATTCAGCACTAAAACCACTATGGAATTCATCATAAAAATTACCAAAAAATTCCACAAGGATATCAGAAAAGTTAACAGCCTGATCATATTAGTCGTTAATATATCAATTCAACACTCAACAGAAAAAAGTCAAAAGCGATTCTTCATAATCTGCACTAACAGCCTTTCAGCTGAATGACAAACTGTCTAAGTTCACAGTATATAAAAGTCAAGCAGTATTTTAAATAGTCAGTATTTTACAATCATCATCAAATGACGTCTCTCAAAATTACTCGCTCTGAAATGTTACCTTTTCAATTTTTTTGTACCTGATAATGACATTTAAATTTAATAGATGGATTTCCTTCCCATAACTGTTTTAGTATTTATTAACTAAACTTATTCATCTCATTTAATTATTATTTGCTCGTTAAATTAATCTCCTCCCATTGTTTGCACGTGACCACCTTCGGTCAGTTAGCTTACACTCAAACTCAAGACCCCAGTTTCATTACCAGTTCCTCATCAGTCCCTTTGAAGATATCACCAAAGAAGCATGCCACTGCTTCAACCTCTTCAGACTGTACCTATCATTAAGACGATGAAGCCTTGGCAGTATTTCTTGTGATATGACCTATGTTCTTCAAGCTCCCCGATACAACCAGATCTTTTTGTCTACACACATGCTACCATCTTAGAAACATTTACTTTGACTGCCAACATATACAAATTTGATATTCATCCAATAACTAGAAATCTTATCAAAGTTCAAAAGTGTCTGCAGTCTAAACAGGGGTAAAGCAACCAGCCCAGGAGCCCTTTGTACCTAGCTGAATTCACTGAAGGTGGAAAGAGTATGAAAAAATGAAGCTGCTTATATTAAACCAGCAAAGGTTAAGAATACTTCGTCAAACCAAATTTGAAAATTTTACGCATATCAATGAAAAATGGTCTCCAAAAACATGCTAAAGAAATACTTTCTTCACTTCTTGGAAAAGGACAACAATCTTCAAATAAACCCTTGCCCTAGTGTTTTGGTTATGTAGACAAAAACCATACAATTAGCTGATAGATGACAAGATGTTGTGGATAATGATGGTCTATGTATTTGGGCACTGAAGGGGACTTGGTACCTTTCAAATGATATTTTTTATTTAAGAATTTTCATCTATTTTCTATGCATAATATTAAGTGGTTATAAGACAAAATGATTTTAAGCTGGAAAAAAATTTTTTGCTAGTAATTTTTTTTTAATTTCAATTTTTTGAAGAAACGTTTAAGAATTAAAAATTCCTTCTTCTCCCACCCGTTTGAATGTTTTTGCCCCAAATTTTTTTATTGCATACGTTAGAGTCTTAATAACTTTAAGGATCGATTTGGCGATTAATAAATTAGTTTCCAAGAAAAAAAATAAAAAGCGCATTTTTATGTAAAAACTTTAAAAAAAAAAGATGATCTCAGTCAATTTTCCAAATTCCATCCTTGTTTCTATTAAGAATATAATTTTAAATAAGCAGTAAAAATATTAAATAATTTAGTCCATATCTATAGAAGTCTTAGGACTTTTAAGTAAAAGAATATACTGAAAAAATGAAAACTGAGAAAACGCAGTTTAAAGAACGTAAACTGTCTAAATGGTCATTAAATCATTTCAAATTTCCTAAAAATTTTATTACTGAATTTCAATACATATTATATAAAATAAAACCTAGTAATATTTTATTGGTTAATATAAACATAAATTACAAGCTTTTGTTTAAAACCTCATCTGGCTAGAAATATTGAAAAAAAATCCTAAAATACAAGCAGAATTTTAATTTACCTGTTTTTGTTCTTTAATACACGTTCAAAACAATTTCAATACATGAATTAATTATAATATTTTTTCTAAAACACTTACAATCAATGTTAATAATATTAATTTGTCGTTTCATTCATTTTTTCAAAAAGCAAAATTTGCAATTTTAACAATCATAAAACATTGTATTGAAAACCACTCAGCAGCATATGTGACTTCTTTTCTTCTTTTAGCCATTTCTCCTCACATATAAATTGCATTTTAAAATAATTTCGGTGTATTTTAATTAATTAAAGAGTTTAATTTTTGTTCCAGTACTATTTTAATAATGCCACAGTCAGGAACTTGATCACTTTCACTACACCACTTCTTTCTGTTCGAGTCTTATCACAAATAATTTCAATTTTTGAAGAAGCATAGCAAAGTTGACTGATAATACACATAGAAATACTTACTGTATATATATATATATATATATAACTTTGCCATTTTAAAGGTGAAGAAATTTTTTTCCCAGCTTCACATTGAATTTAAATAAATCAGTTTATAAACATAAACAGGAGGGTCCTGATACTTGAATTCATATTTAATTACACTCCTTTTCACTTACACTGATTTTAATAACTTAATGAAAAAATTAAGAAATTAAAAAAAAATAAAAACTGAGGGGGCATGGCATTTAAGGGGCTGTCAAAATGTTTAAAAGTACTTTTATTTACTGTACCATTTATTACCGTCAGATCATTTCAAAATTTCTCTTCAGTGAAGTAGGGGTATTAAGGTATTTTTCTAGCAGAAAATTGAAAAATCGATAATTTCATAGATTTTTGAGTATTAAGTCCCCTGAAATGGTTTACATGAATGAAAAATTTCCACTGGAGAGTCTAATACAAAGTACTGACAACAAGCTTTAGGAACCAGAAATATTGTACCCTATGTAATTGTTCACTATAATTATTTTTTTAACTTTTTTAATAAGCTTTTCACTAAGACACTAGACTGTAATTATGTTATGCTAATTTTTATTACTTTCCACACATTTTAATACTTTTTTGCAGTTTTAAAAAATGTAATCCTTCCAATACTTTTTAGCTCTATGAGCTCTGAAGGAAAATTACAAAGGATGAGGACAATCAAATGCTGAAATCCTATAAACTTTGAAAAAGAGCCGAGATTAAAAATATTTTTTATCATTTGAGTCTTAACCTAAGAAATGTTAACTGCATTCTAATTCATTCTCTAGACAGAACTCAGCATTCCATCTTTAATGCTTAAATACATGAATGAAATTTCATTTGTTTTTTCTTCTAAAATATAAGTTTCAAAAACTGTATTCTTATATTCATTTTTCATTAAATACTGATTTAAAATTTTGTTTTAATTAAAAATATTCAGCATTTATTCTACAAAATTTTTTCCCCTCCCCCTATCTTACTTCTCATTCTTATGCAAAAAGTTCAAGGGATTTCTGATTAAAATGATTTAAGAACCAGGATTTAGATTCAAGAAAATTTAGGATTTGCCATGCATTTAAACATTACCTGTCCAATCTTTCATAAATCACATGAATAAAATCTGTTATATCTTGGTCGATCATGCAAAATTTTTTCTTACATTTAGAAGAAAATTATCTGTTTCAACATTGCAATGGCAAGAAGATGATGAAAAATTTTATGCATATCCTCAAAAAAAGTTTTTTTTAATTTTTCGATTCATAAGATTTTTTTTTAATTTTGTTAATGTATGTTTTGTTTTATTTAAATTTTGTTAAATTTGAAAAAATTTTTATTGATAGACATGATATGTATACATTCAATTTACTGTTTTATCTGCAACAAACTACCAATGTTAAACTTGGAACTTTCATTTAAAAAAACAAAATAAAACTGAACATGAAAAAAATTGCTACTTTTCTGTTAACGAGGAACTAGTCGTCAAATGTAAAAGCTACAGCAACAAATGCAGTAGCCTGTTTATATCATTTTGCGGATAACTGTGCAATAATATCATTGCAAAAAAGAGGGAAGAAGGAACATCAATCACGGAATTTACCCTCCTAGATTTTCTGTTGCTTAAGTGGAGACAAATTGATGGCTGCCAGAAAAGAATTGCAAGTTGAATGCAAATGCAACACTACTGATCCTCATATGAGATGCCATGTCCAAAATGCAAAATAAATATCAGCACTAAAATTTCTATTCCATCAAATTTATCGCATGGCAATCACATAAAAAGATACAGATGTTTTCAGCAATGTTAAACAATATCAACAGTTTTACTCCTTCTCCTGTGTAATCTGAGATCATTCTTGTAAAACATAATTTTCATCCATCTTTATTTATTTATTTATTGTATATTTTCATTTATTTTTCTGAATTTAATAAAATACCTATTCCTCCCCATGGAGCTTTAGGTAGCAACAGAACTGCCACCTTCTAGTTAGATTTCGAGCCATTTATATCAAGTGGTATAAGTGGTCACCAATTCATAGATAGGTATGGAAATATTATTTCTAGAGAAATATTTAAGAAAAATTTAACAAACACTATTTGCAATTAAACATGCAATTTCTCATTTCATAAAGCTTCCAAGAGAAGAGAGTGACAAAAATTCATAGAAACTTTAATCATTAACTTACCAATTTTTACTACTATTTGGAACTGGACTGGGTTTTTTGAGCTACATATTCTACAATATCTTTAGGCCTCAATAATTTTTCTGCATCTGCATCAGGTATTTCAAAGTTGAAATCATCTTCAACATTCATAATTAGTTCAACATGATCAAGACTGTCTAACCCTAAATCATTCATGAAGTGAGATTCTAGAGTTAACTGAAAATTGAAAATAATATTAATTACAAAGAGGAAGAACTATACACATCCACAAGGAATCAATGAATAACACAATAAATATTGGTATTTAATTTTATTGGGTTGGAAGAAAAGTTCCGTCATATTTTAAATAGGCAGGTGATTTTTCTTGTAAATAAAAAAAAATCTAGCTAGTGAGTCAATCGGATTTTTGTTGTTGTTGTTTTTTTAGCTGCTGTATAATATAAAAGGTGCCCTTTTTTACCATTCATCATTTACTTGTGATATTTAAAGTGAAAAACATGTCAGTAGATAAAGTGCATTTACAACACTCCATTTTATATGAATTCCAAAGAGGAAGCAAAGCATCGGTTGCATGTAAAAATTTTGTGCAGTATTTGGAAAAGATATTGTAAATGTCTGTATTCGTCAAAGATGGTTTATCAAATTTCGTTCCGGGGATCTGAGCCTTAAAGAAAGTGATTGATGTGGACGACCATCCAAGATTGATAATGATGTTTTGCGATCCGTGTTGGAAAATAATCTACATTTAACAAGTCTAGAAATTGCAGAAGAATTTGGCATTCATCACACAACTGTTGAAGATCACATTAAATCTCTTGGGTTTGTATTAAAGCAAAGTGTTTGGGTTCCACATGAATTAACGGAAAAGAATTTGTTAGATCGTGTAAGAATGTGGAGCCATTTTTGGACAGGCTGGTTACTGGAGATGAAAAGTGGGTTTTTTACAAGAATATTAAGAGAAAAAAATCTTACTGCAAACCAGGAACATCATCAGCAATAGTTCCAAAACCAAGTATCCACCAACGAAAAGTACTGCTTTGTTTGTGGTGGGACAAGAAAGGTCCAGTGTACTATGAGTTGCTTAAACAGGAGAAAAACATCAACGCGAATCTGTACTGCAATCAGCTGGATAAATTGAATGCAACTATCAAAGAAAAAAGGCCAGCATTAGCGTCCAGAAAGGGAACAGTGTTCCATCATGATAATGCTCGCCCGCATACTGCAATAGTGACACAACAAAAACTGAATGCGTTAGGATGGGAAGTCCTTTGTCACCCACCATATTAACCTGACATTGCACCATCTGATTATTACCTGTTCAGATTTCTGCAAAATTATCTAACGGGAAAAAAATTCAAGTCTCTTGAAAATGTTTCTAAGGCAGTTAGTTGCTGACTATTTTAATTCCAAGGATGAGAACTTTTACAAAACAGGAGTTCACAGGTTACCTGAAAGATGGCAACAGGTTGTAACAAATAACGGAGCATGTATAATTGATTAATATTAAACACATATTTTTATTCAAATATTCATATGAATTCCAATATTTTCTTTAAAATATGACAGAACTTTCCCTCCAACCCAATACAAATACATATCATTACTGCCAACATCATAACATAAAAAAGCAGGAGGTCATTTAGCATCACATTACATAGTGATGCTACTTCAAAATAACTCTAAAATGACAAATATGATTTTGAAAGAAAAGAAAAAGCATAAATTTAATGCTTTTAAAGTCACATTTTAATGCACAATTTGAACCGATTATCTAGTTATAACATGATTTTAATGCAAAATGAATTAAATAAGATATATTTTTCATCTAATTTCTTTTGATTTCATAGTTTCTTAAAATTTTATACTAATGATGACAAATTTCTGTAATATATTGAAACAGTTTAGATAGAATAAAAAATTAATCACAAAAATACATGCTGAAAATCACTTGGAGGGGGAATGGAATTTATGTAACTTAAGTTTCAGTAAAAAATTATATCATCATTGGCTTAGTCCTCTTTTCCAATCAAAATTTTTTTATAGTGCTTCTCTTTACTTTGAAATCAGTAATTCTCCCAGAATTTACTTTTGAAAGAAATAATGCAAGTTAAGATAAATTAAAAACAAGGATTTGGTGATTTACCAGATATAATAAAAAATCGTGAGTCTTGTTTGCATCACGAGAATTAACAGGCCTGCCATATTTAACTTTAGGTCTAAAAGAAAAGAAAGAAACATTTAATATTATATTTCAATACTTCCTTTTCTTCACATCTCCATCATAATGATGCCACGGTTATTGCCAACTTTGTGTCGACTTTTCACATACAGTTTCCGATTCCCTTAATTCTGGAATTGCTTATTTAATATGACAATGAAAGAATTTATCGTCAAGACTTCTTGCACGTGAATTCTCCAAGTTAGGACTCAAAACGATGAAGAGTTATACCCTGTTGCCTATATCTTGCCACTTGGTGAAGCCACATAGCCTTTCATATTCTATGTATTAGCCATTTCAAGATCCAAAAAAAAACATTATGATTTACAATAAAATGAGTATACCCTGCTTTTTCCTGTTCCTCTGTTTCATATGTTCACCAACAGTCTGAATAAACACTGATCTTCTTGTACGTGATCCATGATTTTTGCTACGAGTGTGGCTGCCTCTCTATTCAATACCCAAATCAAAAAGTATTCACTGGTTTGGTATAACCCACCAAATATCTACTGTTATGGATATTTGATGGGTACCTGCTGCCATTCCTTTTTCACCATATGACATTCATCTATTTCCACAATTTTTCTAGGGCCACCTTTTTGTATATTTGGTTCTCAGATTAAATGCACAGAATAAACCTCCCTCATAAAACTGTTCCAGTCCCAAATCATATTTTTATGAAATTTGAGTTGTTTCATACCCCAGTTACTCTGCCCAAAAATAAATCACAGTGTTGTTACAGGCAATGTTCTGGTGCCACTAAAGCAATTGCCTGATGCTGAATATATGCTCTTCTTTCACTTGCAACGTTTCATATTTCAACTCCTAATGCTTTCATTGATATTCATTTTCATCTTGTGGTCATTTTCATGTAATCAGCTGTGAGATAAAATACCTCTTTCTTCAAAGCACATTATAGCATTCTCCATTATTGGTACATCAAAACTGTTAACACTCTGAAAAACGAAAATACATTAACACACAGACTACTCATTCTCAGTCATCAGTAAATCAAAAAATGTTAACATTCTTTTGGAAAAAGAAAATACATTAACACACTGCCTACTCACATTTCTGCTCATGGTGAAAGAAGTCATTAAACAATTGTTGTTAGGACAATTTATTGCTTTCCTAGCAACATTTAAAAAACCAGTCATAAAAATAAAGAACTACCAATTTTTCCTTATCCAAATATGTAGATAATAAAAGTTCTAAGGTCTAAAGGTTCTATGTCCTTCAGTTCTGCAGGAATTACAGGCACATGAAATTCAGGCCAAAATTCAAGGTTTGGAACTTCATGGTGAAGTTCTAAAAGAAAGAAGTTCTAAAGAACTAATGTACTTGGATAAATGTAAATTCTAATAAATAAATAAAAAATAATAAATTTTTCAGTATCTGAACAAATGTTTGACTGTTGTAAACTGATAGATGTTAATTGTTATGCCATGAAAATAAAAGATAATCCCTGAAATTTAGATCTAATACATCTTCTGGTGCAAAAATTAACATGAGATCTGGTCTCATTTTTAAAAAAAACATAGTATGCATAAATTCATCGTCCATTATAAAACTGAGAATTCAAGTTTGTTTTTTACCATCCATGAAAGGATAATTCTTTTATGTATGTAACATAAGATTCCTTAGCTTCTCAGAAACATATCAAAATATTGTACTAACTGAAATATATCAATTACATAAAATCTCAGAAGTACATCAAAATATTGTACTATCATATTATTTCACAATTTTTTGGAGGGGTAAGGTAAGAACTTAGTGCCCTCTAAGATTTTGTTGTTCATATGCAGGTAAAAAATAATATATATATGTATATCATTTTCAGAAATTCTATTTTAAAACAAAATTCTCCCGATATTATTTATACACAATATGCTACGAAAAAACTAATCAATTCTAAACAAAACGTAAAAAATTTAGAAAAAATAAAATTCAATACCAGTAAAATCCAAACTTGGTTTGGTACTGAAAGTTCAAAACAAGAACTATGACATGTAAGAACAGGTGTGTTCTAGCCAGCCTGCTGATGTTGATGAGCCCTCCTGTGAGAACTTGTGGAAGATCAATACGCAACCACTCAAGAGCTTGCTAAGGAGTTAGATGTTAGTGCCATATCTATTAGTCGTGCTATGCATCGCACAAACTTGGCATACAAATTCAATCGCTGGCTGCCGCATAAGCTGACTAAAGCAGATAAGGGCAGACATGTTCGGGCTTGTGCTAATCCACTCAAAATATCAATGGAAGAATAAAATTCTGGACCAGACCATCACTTGTGATAAAAAGTGAATTTACTTTAACAACAGAGGCTGAAAAGAGGATTGGTCAGTGCCCGGTGCAGTGTTGCAAAGTGCAATTTGACTAACAAAAAAAAATCATGCTTTTTATCTGGTGAGATTGCTGTGATATTATCCACAAAGAATATCTGGAAAAAGATATAACCATCGACAGTAAGGTGTACAGCGAGATGCTACTCTATGCTGACGCTGTTATCAAGGAAAAATGTCAAGCTGAGTTAAAAAGGTAATGTTCCATCAAGATAATGCAGCTGGACTCTGTATGGACTTGAAGGGATCTTTTGCACACCTATAATATAGCCCCGACATCGCTAGTTCAGAATTCTACCTTTTTCCTACATCTGCAGCAACATCTTGCTGGTGCTATCTTCCATTCTGCATAGGAGGTTGATCTGTTTTTGGACTTGTGACCACCAAGTTTTTCAGCCGAAAAAAACTACTAAAACGTTTGCAAAAAATCATAATTTTGGATGGTGATTACTACCCGCACTAAAGATACAGTTTTTATGTTTGTTTTTTTCCTAACTTTATTAAGAACATTTTTGGAAGAAAACTTTCATTACAACCAGATAATTAAATAGACATAATTTTGAGACACCAAAAATCAGTCTCAAATACTCCTTTCATTATAATTACAATCATAAATACATTTTATATTTTAAAAAGCCACGTGTCCTTTATCAGCATGGGTTTTAATCATAGCGAACTTTTATCAATGTGGGCTGTTAACAGTGATCAAGGAACTTTATTTTCATCATATTCTTAACAACTTCAGGAATAAAACCTTTAAATTTTGACATATGTTGTAAAACTTCACATTTAAACATACAGTGGATAAAAAAAAAAAATCATTGACAATAGCATTTTTATGGGAATACTTAAAAAAATGTTTCTCAATATGAATTAAAATGTAAAATAAAATTATGATATTGTCATAAAGTGATTTTAGATTTTTTTATACCATGAATATATATCCATAAAGGATAAAAATAAATAAAAGAAACATAAAAAAAGTGTTGCAAAGTTCCAACTTCTAAGTAAATTTAGTTGTGCTGAAAAAAAATCACATGTTGGATTGATAAGAAACTTATTATAAAGCCTGCAGTTTTACTTCCAAATTCTTAGATAAGTATTTTAAGGCTAAGGGAAAATATGTCTTGAAAATAAGTCAGATATTAGTTTTAAAAATACCATTATTTGTCTTAGAAATGAAGGCTTAATATATTGTATTAAGGGATGTTATGTGGCTTAATATATTGTGTTATTATGGGAAAGCAACTGAACATTACTTAGCACTGTGTAAAAATTTTTAAGAAACAGATTCAACAGAGAATAAGGTGTTAGAACTGGACAGAGGCACAGCTAGGGTTTTCAGCATCCAGGAACAACTGAAGATTTTGCATCCTTTTCAGTGTGTCAAGAATGGAAACTATTTCATTCTACAATTTCATAACATCAATTTGGCACCACTTAGATGCTGTGTGTGGGGACAGATGTCTCCCCATGCCCCATCCTAACTACACCACTGGAATTGGGTGGACTCAAATATTTTCCACAAAGGAAAAATGCAATAACAGAGAAATTAAAAAAAAACTCCAAAATAGGTACACCCCAATAAGACCAACAAGTGACAAAATATGTCGCAAAAAACATTTAATGCACTGACAGTAAATAATGTTTTATATTAACATTAGATTCTCCAAAGTGACTATTATAAAAGAACACTGAGAGAGACGCTTTCATTTCAGAAAGAAACAAAAGAAAGACACTGGACTTTTCAAAAGTTAATGTTAATCAGCAGAACTCTGGAATAAAGTCATACTCTCAGACGAAACAAAATTCAACACTTTTTAGAGTGATGGAATATATAGGTGAAAATGCACTTTAGCCCACTGCTTGGCGATGTTTTGAAAATCGCCAATTCGGCACGTTTCTGCGAAACGTCTTTGCAATTGCAACCTTCTTGACACGCTCCGCGAAAACCTATTGTAAACAAAACATAGACTTCTAAAGCATAAATTAGTATGGAAACTGTTGCCACAAAAAGATAATAAAATAATATGCAAAACGAACATTATGATCATTAAAATATTTGTCAGTTAGGTTTAAATTAATTATTTACATTTTATGTTGTAATACTTACACATTTTATGCCGTTACATAACCTTCCCGACACGCTCCGCGAAAACGTAACCAAAATGGCATCGAAGAAAGAAGGAATTTTTTTTTATAAGGGCATTAAAATTACAAACGATACCATGTACACACCGTTCCGTTTTAACTTAAAAAAAAAATCTGCGAATTGCACAATGTAGGCAACGTACACAAATGAACAAAATGAGCTAAAATAACGAAAATAAATTACAAGAAAATGCCATGTGCACAGCGTTCCTTTTAAACTTAAAAAAAACTTCAGTGAATTGCACAGTGTAGGCAACGTACACATGTTATACGGAGTTACCAATGTTGGCGCGTTTATTGCTCATTCAAAAACAATCGCCGCCCAGCAGTGGGCTAAAGCGCATTCCAGCCAATATATATACACAGAGGTTTCAGCTGGCTCTAACATCCCTAATGTTTACACAAGCCTGATTGTAGAATTAAAGAGAGAAAAGCAAGTCTCCGCCCCCATTTTGGGCATGTTTTGTTCTTTGAATTGTCTTGCTAGTTTTGTCACTTTTTAAATACTGAAAAACTTCCAAAGTTTTGTTAAATTTTTCCACTTGAAATATTATTTAAGCAATCAAAGTCTTCAAACAGGTAAAACACAGTTTTAATCAGAGCGTAATTCAATCTTTAAGAATACACAAATCTTACCTTGTCCGAAGGAATTTTATCAAATGTCTTGCAAATATGCAGAACTTTTTCAGCTATCTCTTCTTTAGTAAGTTTTGTATCAACACAAAAACTTCTGGATATAGATACATCATAGCTTAGGATAGCCTAAAAAAAATAAAATTTTCAATACCCTTTGCAATTACAACAAAATGCATACCTGTCTTTTACATATACTATATAAACATCAACATATTTTTAAATATTCACAGCTTTCAATAAAAATAAATACTGAAATAAATAAATCTGTCAAAATAATCAAAAAGTTTAAAAAGCAAGTAATAAAAGTTACTTCAGACAGTTCTACATTTTGAAATTTATCTTGATACTAAGAAACATGAATCTCATAATAGAAAATAATAATATATTATGCGACACTTCAGTTTTAAAACACTAGTTTCTTCAGATAAAATAAAGATAGCATATTGACAATAGGAAAGCCAGTAATAAAATGTTGATCAGAACTCCTAAATTTCAAAAAATTAATAATTTTTAAAAAAAAATCTTGACACTAAACCCTATTTTATTTTCAGCATATTCAGTTTACAGTTACTGTAGGTTAGAATTTAGCAGTGACAAAATTTTAGGTAAAAAAAACATTAATTTTTACAGATACAATTCTCATTGCAATTTTAAGATTTCATGACTAATGAATCTCCAGTAAAGCTTATCATGTTTATGAAATTTTACCTTATTCAAGTTCTAAAAGCAAGTTATTCGCAGACTGTCAAATGACACGTAATTACAATTTTTGATTGCAGTTTAAATGCATAAATTTCAGAGCCACTTCATCACACAGCAAAGAACTATAACCGACATATTTGACGCTAATATTAATATGGAACATGTTCCATTCATAACTACTATCAAAACCAAAACTTAAACACTTCTTATTCGTACATTTTCCAACAATAAAAAATCAGAGAAAGTTACGATTCAGAAAAAATTCGCCGAATAACCCAGTTTAACCTTTACCTTATTTTTAACACATGTATGACCAAGTTCCTTGTTGGAATTTAATATTAGAAACGAATTGAAGCATGGGACTAGATAAGTTCTTGAAGTATTTTTTGGAAAATATGAAACTTTCTTAATTGTAGAACTAAATAACGTACTAGCCGCACACCGAACACGACAAATTGCAGACGCCATTATTATAGCATTAAAATATGTTGCCAGATTGTTGAAGGTCAAAAAGAACTTGAACAGTTAAAACAAATGCAAGCCATTCTAAAGACTATAAATTTATCAAACATAATAATATATTTGTAGCAAATATCTCATTGTTCCTTTCCGAATTTCCCACCGTAACAGTTTTTAAACATGCATTATCTCTTTTTTTGAAGATATGAAAAACTAAAACACATTCTCTGCCCTTGCATTTATGCAGCAACACATCATTAAAACAGAAAAACAAAATATAAAACACTAACTCATCATATCCATACAAGTAAGTATTTTCTGTAAGATAACTAGTTCAAAACAGATGTGAAACAGTATGAAAATTATTCTTTTTTATGCTTCTAATTAGATTGTTTTGTGTCTTTTAACTAAAACTAGTGTAACACTATCTGCAGATGTTGTTTGTGTTCATCATCAGATGATGATAATATCATCAGATGGTGACGTTGCCTAAATATGAGAATAGAAACTCCAAATCTAAGAAAACTTCGTTAATGAAACACTAAAAGGTAGCTGGTGCATTTCTGATTCCGAAACTCATATTCACATTAAATCCAAATAACTCGAAAGGGGGTAATTATGGCGGTCTTAGGTTTGTCTTCTTCAGCGATTGGTATCTGATGGTATGCTTTTACTTGATCAATCTTTGAAAATATGTTTTTACCCTGCAAGATAAGATGCAAAACCTTCGATTCGGTGAATCGGGTAACGGTCAGGTATGGTTTGGTCATTTAGCAGTCTATAGTCCCCGTAGGTTCTAACTGTTCCATACTTTTTACTGACTATGTAGGGAACTAGCCCATTAAGACTTTGATGGTGGAATGATTCCCTTCTCCAACATGAACTGGAATTCTTGTCTAGGCTAACACACATCTTCTCAGGATCGAGTGGACGGGTTCGTGAATACACAAGCACCCTTTTGGGTGTTATGTGATGCTTCACATCATATTTACTTGAGGTACTGAACACATATGGCTTAGTAAAGTCTGAGTAAGATTAAAATAATTCATTAAACTTTGGTTTATGATTATTATTCAGTGTGCTGATGATGTGTTCACCTGAGACAGACCTAACTGCAGCCTTTACGGATGACTGAATAACACCATCAATCAATTTTCTGTTATGAATATCAATAAGAAATTGAAAATGATTTAGAAAATCAGTCCCAATGATACCTTTATTAACCTTTGGAGATGATAAATGGTTCTTACACCATAAGTTGGGATCTTTGTGCCATTGGCAGCATATAATGTATAGGAAAAAAGCATAGTTCCCGCTGTTGTTCCCGGGATCACGGATACGACGGCTCCAGTGTCCCTTCAAGGTGAAATCCCGATTTTTTTAGTCATATAGTCCGAATTTGCGGTAATTATAATTGCTTTCAGTAGAATTCGCCGTGGAGTTTATTGTTGATTTATGTTTCCCGATTGTTTCCCTTCACGAGGTTGTTTACATTTTTCAGGATAGCAATTAGCGCCAAATTAAAATGGTAATAACAGTATTTACCTTTTTCGTAAAATTTCTTTCTTGACCTTGAACGGCTACTGCAGTTCCTAATGAAATTGCGAGTCCGTGGTCTGAAGTTCCGAGCAGTCACGCTGGCATTTTCGAGTTCTAATGAGGCAATTTTCTGCTACAGTTCTTCCACCACTGTATTTTTGCTCACGGCAGCCGATTCCTGGCGTGAGTTTCGCTCCACAATTTTATTAGCCATTGTGGCCAACTTGCCCTCAGTATTGCTAAGTCTGGCTTTAATATTAGTCCAACTTGCCCTAAGTGGCCAACTTGCTCTAAGTCTGGCTTTATTATTAGTCTCAAATCAACACTAGAATGTTTTTTCAACCATTAGAACTTTCAACTTGTCCCGAGTCAACCACTAGAATGTTTTTCACAGCGTCAGGAATCTTTTACAGCCAGAGAGATATCAAAATATTTTCCAACATGTCTACTACGAGATATTTCATTCTGAGAAGGAGTTGGCTAGGTTTTCTGTCTCCAAGTTCCAATCCGGTCAGCAGACACTTAATGCAGTGACTGAGTCTTATACCATATCCGAGATGTTCTCCATAAGTATAGGTTCTAATTTCGCGACAAAATAATTGAACATCATTTCTTTTTCCTTGATTCCACTAATTTGAAATTGGACCTGCACTTGATAATACCACATCTCAGGTTTTTCAACCCCAAACGGCAGAATTTTCACGCTCACCTTGCTAACTTCGGCATTCTGCTGGACAGTTTTATCGTCGTCCATGGCAAAACAAAATATTATCAGATCACGTCCGATTCACAAAATATGTTGCGTGTCTTTTAAATAACACTAGTATATACTCCAATACTTTAAAAACAGAATGTAAACAAACAACAAACAGACTTTTGAAACCAGTTCCTATTCTTTATTTTTTTTCAAAAAAAAGTTTAAAATAATCAGCTTGTGAACTCGTGAAGTAAAAATATAATTGATATTTAAAAGGCATTACTACAAGCCGTCATCTAACGGTGCTTACTATTACCGTTTCGAACAAGATACTACAGCTGCTTTTATGTTCATAATAAACTTCATACACCTATAAAATTGTTCATTGCATGATCTATTAACAAAGGTATGTAATTTTATCACATTTTATTATTTTAATTTATTCATTCAATTTACTTTTATTTTAAACTATTAAAATGACTATTCCAAATTCACAAATTTTATCGTAGATGTTACTGTTTTTTTAATTAAATATATGTTCATCTCATTATCTGACACCATTTATTTGAGTTATGATATAGATAGATACACGAATATACACTCATGTCCATAAACTAAGGATAATTCCGAGTCACGCAGAAATCGAACTCTAAAATAAATGTATCACCTGTAAAATCACTACACACATCTTCAACAATCATATGCAAATTTTAAAAAGTAACCAGATGACACCGATGGTACGTCACAATGAAGAGAGTGTAAGAGAGTGATATATAAAGAATACAGGCAAAGAAGTAACATTGTTCTCAGGCGCTTTATAAGCATTTCAGTGCAATAACCGAATAGTTATAAAAAAAGGAAGCATTTGGATGATTTTTTATGTGGTAGAATCATCGGCCGTCTGGAATGTGGGCGTACCCAACTGGAAGTATCAGACGAACTTGGAATTGCCCAGAGTGTTATCTCCAGGCTTTGGCAACACTTTCAAGATGATGGTAATGTGAGTAGACGTTACAGCACAGGTCGCTGCAGAGTTACAACGCCGAATGAGGACCGGTATTTGGCAGTTACTGCCAAAAGAAACAGGCGGAGCACAGCCTCAGACCTGTCTCGTCAGCTCTCTTCAGCCACTGGTACGACAATTTCAAGGCAGACTGTGTACAGACACTTAGGGCAGATTGGTCTATATGCTCGTAGACCTCTCAGATGCGTTCCACTTACTGCAACTCACTGTCGCCTGCGGTTAGCCTGGAGTAGAGAGCATGCATTGTGGACACCGCAACAGTGGGCTTGTGGGATGTTTTCCGACGAGTCCAGGCTTAACTTGCCGTCTGATTCTCGCCGGACGTTCATATGGAGAGCTCTAGGTACCCGTTACCACCAAGAAAACATCATTGAACGGCACCGTTACGGTGGTGCAGGAGTGCTCGTTTGGGATGGAATTATTCTGGGTTCCAGAACTGACCTACATGTTCAGATTGGAACCATGACAAGCCAAATCTATCGGGACGTAATTCTGGAACAACATGTACGTTTGTTTCGGGGCGCCATGGGCGCACAATTTGTGTTTATTGATGACAACGCCCGTCCTCACCGTGCAAACATCGTAAGCGAATGTCTTCAACCGGAGGATATCATCCGTATGGATTGGCCAGCATTCTCACCGGACTTGAATCCAGTCGAGCACGTGTGGGACATGCTTGGCCGACGAGTTGCAGCCCGTCAACCTCCTCCTACATGTCTACCGGAATTTCGGAGAACATTGCTTTTTGAGTGTTGCAATATCCCCCAAGATCAGATCGATAATTTAATACTCAGCATGCCTAGGCGTTGTACGGACTGTATTGCATCGTCTGGGAGACATACAATGTATTAACAATCATACCAACCATATAATATTGGTTTTTGTAAATAGGTTTTTTTTTGTAATTTGCTCCAGGAAGAAAAAATCGCTAATTTTTTTAATAATATCAAACATATAGCATCTGCTTTTGCTCTTTACCTTTTGTTTAACCCCTTCCGGTATTATGACGAGTCTAGCTCGTCATCGGTGTTTCATGCCATACACACAATGACGACCTACACTCGTCATGCGACTAAAGTTACTGTTGAATGTGATAATTAATTTATTTTAAAATTTCTAGTGTACTGAATTTGGCAACACTTTTGTTACTTGTGGAAATATCACATATCACATATCACTGTGACATATTGTTTACCGTTAGAATTTCTTGGTACAAGACGCGGAGAAATTGTTGTTAGTCTGTAAGATTTGATTCTTGTAAACAGTTGGTGGGAACATCGGTCAATATATATTTTTGCTGAAAGGAAAAACGTGTTGTATAATAAATACCATAATGGATAAGAGTAGTACAGAGTACGAAGGTCAAGGTCATTGGAGCGATTATGAAGAATCAGAAGAAATAAGTGTACATTTACCTGATACTGACAATGAAAGTAATAATAGTGAAATATTACCAGTGAAGCGAAAACGTGCTAGGCGACTAATAAGTGATGATAGTGAACCTTCTGGAATCGCACAATGACGAGTGTAGCTCGTCAATGTGCGTATGGCATGAAACACAGACGACGTGCTAGTCTCGTCATAATACCGGAAGGGGTTAACAATGTATAAAAATGGATATTAATTAAGAATATGTAAGAATTATAAAATGAAACAAGTTTTTTTTAATAAAAATTAAATGGTTATTTCATGCACAGGTTTTCATTACTAAATCGTACCGGAAGGGGTTAACAAATAAGCTTTACAAATGAGTCAAATTTTTTTGCTTCTAACGCTTCCTTTGCCTGATTTTGCATTATCCTTAATTTATGAACATGAGTGTAGTTATGATAGTATAGTCAGATATCATATAGTACTCCGTCCGTCTTTACACGCTGTTTTTTAATATATACTCCGATTATTCAAAAGCTGGATTTAATGAAGTGAAGTGAGCGAAGAACTAATGCGTGAATATTTTTTATTTTTTCTGTTACCGGCGGAAATTGAAAGACAAAATGACATTAGGCGCATCATATGCTGAAACAATGAGAACTTATTTTCAAAATAATAGTAGAATAAAGGAATATCAAGCTCATTCTTCTAAGGTTCATTCAATAAACTGGAATTCTGATGGAAGACGTCTGGCCTCTGGTAGTTATGATAGAACGGTTTGCCTCTTCGTTCTTGACCGGGATAGATTGGTAAGTTGTTAAAAATTAAACAAAATAATTTTATATTATTTAATTTATCTGAATGTTTATGGTATAGTTTTAGGTATCAGATAGCATGGTTTGCTGGAGTGGAGCACGTGATCATTTTGGCGCGAAATCGCTTAATGGCCGACCACCTTTTCACGGCCGCATGAAGAAACGTTTGAAAAAATAATTGTTTTCGTGAGGCGAAATGTTTCAAACTTCAGATAAAGAGGGAAATATTAATAAAAGTAATGGGGAATGTTCAAATGGGTGTAGTTCCGAGAAGGCTTATACGATTGGCGGTGTAGCTATATTATTTCCGTACAAAGCATATCCATCGCAAATTTCTATGATGGATAAAATTATAAAATGTTTAAATAAAAAATTTAATTGTTTATTGGAGTCTCCTACGGGCAGCGGAAAGAGTCTGGCTTTATTATGTGCTTGCCTAGCTTGGCAAAAGAAAACTAAAAAGGAAATCAAGAAGATGGAAGCTGAATTAGAAAGAGAACTAAACACAAGTGGTGTGATACTGGATGAAGATGTGCATCTAAATGAAGAAAATAAAATTCAAGATAATTTTGAACAAGTAGAAAAGGAAATTACAGAAAAACTTGAAAAGCATGATATAAATGATGATTCTAAACTTCTTGATACCTCAAGTAATGAGAAAGAAAAATTAGATATTTTAATAAGAAAATCACGATATGCAGCTGAGAAGAATAAAAAGAGAGGTATAATTTTTATTGATAATGTGGAAGATATGGATGATTTTCAGCCTGTTAAAAAATGTAAATCAATTTCAAGGTTGTCTAGTTCTCCGTCAGGTAATTCTACATCTAATAGCCCACATTTGCAAAAAAATAGCACATCTAGCAGTCCACATTTGCACTCTCCTACATTAAATTCAGACAGATGTACATCAAAAAATAGTGAACAGTTGCAGAATACTGAAATTAATAGCATATCTAGTCCAGTTCTTTCATCAAAAGTAAAGTATGAGGATCAAACTGCAAGCGATGGAGTTCTGCGGAAGCTTCCCAGAATATATTTTGGAACACGTACCCATAAGCAGATTGAACAGATTATAAGAGAACTGAGAAAAACTCCATATAAAGATGTAAAGATGACAATTTTGTCTAGTCGGGAAAGAACATGTATTCATCCTGAAGTTTCAAGAACTGATAATAAGAATGAAGCATGCGAAGAGTTGATTCACGACAAAAATGGCCCAGGATGTAGGTATTTTAGGAATTCCAAAATGATTAGCCATTATAATTCAAAAAAATTGTTATGTGCTTTTGATTTAGAAGATTTTGTAGGTGTCTGTAGACGCGCTAAAGCTTGTCCGTACTATGGAGCTCGAGAACTACTTATGCATGCAGATATTGTATTTTGCCCTTATAATTATTTAGTTGACCCTCTTATTAGATCAGCTCTGGATATTAATTTGAAAGGAAGTATAGTAGTTATGGATGAAGCTCATAACTTGGAGGATTCTGCAAGAGAAGCTTCCAGTAGTAATATTACATTATCTCAACTTACTGACTCGATTACTGATTTACAAAAAATGGGGCAGCGAAGCCAAACTATTCCAGAATGTTATCTGTATGTTGCCAAAATTTTAGCAAACTTGGCAGATTGGTTGAAATTAAATTCAAATAATTTGTCAGAATACACATCATTTGATTCATCTGCTAAAGTCTGGAATGGCGATGATATGATTGCTGTTTTAAATTATGTTGGTTTGGGAGCTGAAAGTTTTGATGAATTTAAAGCTAAATTTAGTAAAATCTTAGCTGAGAAAAATGAATCAAAAGATGAAAATAGCGTTTTAAATGATGATGATCCTAAAATTTCTGGTTTGACTATTACTTGTTTGAAATATCTCATTCAGCCTTTGACTTATCTGTATTACAATAATATGATCTTCATTCCTGATTATCGATTCGTCGTTATAAAATCAAAATTGTCCAAACTGCAGTCTAAGAAACGAAGTTCTGCACTTGGTGGTATAGAACTAACCATGCATTTCTGGTGTTTAAATCCTGCTGTTGCATTTTCTGATATAAAGGATGATATCCATACTTTGATTGTTGCTTCTGGTACATTATCTCCTTTGATATCATTCCAGTCAGAATTAGGAATGCCATTTCAGATTACATTGGAAGCAAATCATGTCATATCAAATACGCAAGTATGGGTTGGCACAATTGGCAGAGGACCCAATAATAATGTACTTAATGCAACATTTCAGAATGCTTCAACATTTGCTTTCCAGGATGATGTGGGAAATTTAGTTCTGGAAGTATGTATGGTTGTACCTCATGGCATATTATGCTTTTTACCATCATATAGCATGCTCGAGAAACTCGTAAACCGATGGGAGTTAACTGGCTTGTTCGAGAAACTTTGTTTGCGAAAAAAAGTTTTCTGTGAGCCTCGTGGTCAAAGTAATGATTTTGTCCAAATTATAGGTGACTTTTACAATGCTATTAAAGGAACTGAAAATAATAGTGAAGGAGAAGTTGATGGTGCTTTGTTTTTTGCAGTTTGTCGTGGAAAAGTAAGTGAAGGATTAGATTTTGCAGACAATAATGCACGAGCTGTGATAACGATTGGGATTCCTTTCCCAAACATAAAAGATATACAAGTTGATCTGAAGCGAAAATATAATGATATGCATGCGTCGAAAAAAAATATATTGACTGGTTCAGCTTGGTACGAAATCCAAGCTTTTCGTGCCTTAAACCAAGCCCTGGGGCGATGTATACGTCATCGAGATGACTTTGGTGCTCTGATTATTGTTGATGAGCGGTTCCAGAATGAACGGCACTTAAATTCTCTTTCAAAATGGATAAGAAAAGAAGTTAAACATTATCCATATTTTAATGAAGCATTATCATCATTAAATGGTTTTGTGCAGAGAACTAAACCTATTCAGTGATATGTCATGGTATAAACTATAGAAATGAATTTATAAATTTGATTATTTTGAAATTAATTTCTTTATTTAATCAGATTATCGATTTTCATAAATTATTGGAAAGAGTTTGTTTTAAAAGTGACTTTATAATTCATTGCTTTAATGTTAATATGCTTTATCATATTTTGACTGCCTTAATCTTTATTAAATAGTTTTCAAAGTTCTGTTAACACGTTCATCTCAAAAGTTCATAAGTTTGATTGTTTTGAAGTTTTTGTCAGCTTTTTTAGTCTGTCTTTTAATAATTATTGCTTTTATAAATTAAAGGAATAATTTTAAAGGGAAAAAAAGGATAAAAAATTATGCTGAAGTTACTGTGCTGTATTATATTTCGACTGCTTTGTTCAGTCCTGTTAACTTGTGAGAATTCTGCTAAGTGTGTCGTATACGTTTCATAATTATTTATCTCAAATTTTTTTATTTGAAAATAGCTTAAATATTTTCTAGTTTAATTAGAGTTACATTCTGTGAAGTAATAAATTACTGGAGCAAACATAGCTGCCAACTCTTTGTTATATCACCATAACTTCCGGTTTTTAATTTTTAGCTTTAACTAAAGAAAATGTTCTCCCTCTAATGATTTTTAGAATAATTTTTCTTATTAAATTTTATTTCATTCAAAATGTATTTTATATTTCATTTTATTGATCTTATTAAATTTAATTTCATCCAAGACACTTCTAGATTTTTATATGAAGATTTATTGTGTCTTTTAAATAAAATTATTATATACTCCTATACTTTAAAAAACAGATTGTAAGCAAACAAGATAGACTTGTGAGACCATTTCTAATTCTTCTTATTTGAAACTAAAATTTCTAATATACAGTTAGTTGCTGATAAATATTTTATAAATTTGCTATATCATTTTTAAATATATACCTCATGAGCTTAAAGGAAAAGTATTTCAAGAATTTGATAATGAGCTCACGTGAAATATCTTTGTATGAACTTTTAGGCGGCTATATTCTTTTGTCTTCAGGTACTTTTAACTATTACTATTTCCAACAGATTCAAGTAATATTTGATCAGTTAATATTTGTATTTAATTGTATATTACTTCAATATGTGATACATTACTAAATTTACCCATACAAATACTGTGAAGATTAATTGTTAATTTTATTGCCCTTGTGATTAAACGTACTTTGGTAAAATAAAACCGTACCGAGGATTTTAGAGTATAAAAGTGTAAGAAAATTTTTGAGATTTTAAGGTTGGCAGTTATGAAACAAGTAGAATGTATTTTTTAGTATTATATTCCTTGGTTATATTCCCTAAAAACCCATTGAAATTATAACCCCTTATTTTCGGATATTGATCAAAATTTCTTTTAATATCAGATTGATCTTAACATAAAAGTACTACCTTTCGTTAATTGTATCTGTTTTATGTGTAAAAAATGGAAATTTGTGAATAAAAAGTAACTGTTTGAGCCAATTCAAATTGTTGATTGTCTGTGTTACCGTAAAATGTTTGATGGCATTGTTTTTAAGTACACATAAGTCTTGTATGCAGATAATTGGTATCTAAGAAAATAACTGTCTAGAAAATTTGTGAAAAAAATTTAAATGTATGTATAAAAATTGTAAACTACATTTGTTGGGCATTGTACCATTATTTTGGTTGTCCTGTTTTAAGGATTCAGTGCAGGCGATGTATATTAGAATGTAAGCACCTTAATGATGGGGCACTGTTATGAAGTCTCCCTTTAAAAATCAGCCAGTTGTTTATAATATCTCATTTGCTACTAACAGATGTTTCCGTATACTTGCAGAGTAATGTTAATTAAATATCATATTTCTTGATGTATTTTAGTACAAGACTGCCCACAGTGAAGATGAACTTACACAATACATTTGAAAAACTGCTCCATAGACTATTGTGCTCTTTAGGGGTTCCGCAGATGATGTACAGCTAATTGCTGGAAGTTCTGACAGTGATAACGAGTTGAATACTTAAACATTAATTTCAGCAACTTTATGTTGTATTTTTCTTTTATTACATTGTAGTGCAGTCCATCGAACAAATAATTCTCCCCCCCCCAGGGATTTTGATGTCTCAATCAAGATGTGTCTTACACAAGGGGGAAATATGGTATATTGATAAACTATTCAGGACTTACTTTTCTGCAGTCCCACTTTCAACTGACATTATACATGCAACTGATTTGATACAATTTGTAGATGATCTTATCATTGGAAAGCCACAAGATAAACAAACTGTCTATTAAATTCTGATTGGTCTTGATGTTGCAGTTTTGTTGACCAGCACTTCACTTATATTTTCAATACTGATGCTTATTAAATAGCTTTTTAAATTGCATTTTTTAAAGATGTATATCTTTGCTTATCTTATTGTGGACTGGTAAGTTTATTTAATCATTTTAAAATTATGGGTTTTAACTTTTCTAACTAAAGATCATTTAGAAATTGAAATTTTTTATAAATTGATGTGATGAATTATTTGAAATTTGTTAAAGTAGTTTACAAATTTTCACCTATGTATTGAACTGATAATGGTCTTTAATATGCTTTAATGTATTTTGTTTACTTTATTTGTTTTAGTTCCTCAATAAATAGTTATTAAATTTGCTGAAGAAAGAAGTCTTTTCCCCCCTCCCATTATTATTTTAAAGATTGTATCTGTTCAGCACTCAAGTCCCCCCCCATCTCGTAAAACTTTTTCTTCAAATGCTTTATATTTCTGTAGAAAATATGGTATTTGTTTAATAATTATATACAAAAGGATAAATAAATGAATTATGTATTCTTTACTACCATATTGGTGAGGAATCAAAGTGGTAAACTTAAACGGTGAAAATGCGCTTTAGCCCACTGAATCGCCAATTCGTAGCGTTTCTGCGAAACATCTTTGCAATTGCAACCTTCCCGACATGCTCCACGAAAACCTATTGTAAACAAAACATAGAATTCTAAAGCATAAATTAGTATGGAAACTGTTGCCACAAAAAGATAATAAAATAATACGCAAAACGAACATTATGATCATTTGTCAGTTAGGTTTAAATTAATTATTTACATTTTATGTTGTAATACTTACACGTTTTATGCCGTTACATAACCTTCCCGACACGCTCCACGAAAACGTAACCAAAATGGCATCGAAGAAAGAAGGAATTTTTTTTAAAAGGGCATTAAAATTACAAACGATACCATGTACACACCGTTCCGTTTTAACTTAAAAAAAACATCAGCGAATTGCACAATGTAGACAACGTACACAAATGAACAAAATAAGCTAAAATAATGAAAATAAATTACAAGAAAATGCCATGTGCACAGCGTTCCTTTTAAACTTAAAAAAAACTTCAGTGAATTGCACAATGTAGGCAACGTACACAAATCAACAAAATAAGGTTGGCGGATAAACGGAGTTACTCATGTTGGCGCGTTTATTGCTCATTCAAAAACAATTGCCGCCAAGCAGTGTGCTAAAGCGCATTCCAACCAACTTAAACTATCAAAATTTTGGAGCAAATTAAATTTATTATATCTCATAAACAGTTATTTCTGCATCCTGAAAGTTAGACTTAATTATTTAAGGGTAAAAATTTAGAATGTACCATCTGAAAAAGGGACCCTAAACTTATTTCAAGAAATTCAGCAGTGATACAGTTTGTCATCATATTGTAGCAAAATAAAAATCATTCATAGCAGCACTGGGTTTGAATTATGTTGGCTGTTTAATATCTATCATAATTTTGAGGTATATACCAGCGATGGGAGAAACATTTTAGCTTGATAGGCCAAATTAAACTTCGACAGCAGGTAAAAGGACGACAGTTGGCAAAATCTTGAATATTATTCTTCAATTATTCTAATTTTTTAAATAGATTTATTGTATTCCAGACAAAAGTACAAAAAAGTATGTTAGCTACACAGAAAGAATGAAAATATCAGGTAATTGTTTTAGTTAATATTTATAAAATTCATAATGTGATTTAATACAACTTTTGCATTCGTTTATGCGTGAAAGTAATCCAACATTTCGTTCATGCTTCATAACTTGTAGTTTAAACTTAGCTTCTAAATGAACATCACTTTTTTGTGATCTTAAATGATTTTTAATATGTTTCATATATGAAAAGTTGATTTGCAGTTGTAAGTACTTCCAAACAAAGGGAACAAATGGTGTTTATATTTTTACACAATTTTGAGTATTCAACTGCATTTTTCTATATTTGATATTCCATTGGTATCCATTTAATATCAAAAAGAGATTTAATAATATTTTTATGTCGAAACTCGATTATTTCCAATTCTATGGGCACTTTTGAGATATTGATCACTTTTGAGATATTGATCACATATGGTTCTAAAGCTAGTTACATTATAAGAGTATGTTCTTCAGAATCTGAAATTCTATCCATATGTTCTAAGCTAAGGAATCTATGACAGCTGCATAATTATTGAGGCTTTTGTGTCCATATTTCTACTTGTTTAAGATTTTTCATAGTAATAGAAAATGCTCTTCGTGCACATCCAAGTGAGAGAGTGAAATTTTGAAATCTTTCAAAAGACTTGCATTTTTGGTACTTATATATTATCCTGTTGACCATGTTTTTATGAACAAGAATATAAATTAAGTGTTATTGCTGAATTTTTTATTGCATTTAAAAACTAGTGATTAAAATTTGAGATCTATATTGTACAGACAGTAAAAAAGTGGATTGTTTTCGACACTTACGGGATCCTATCATTAAAAAAAATTGTGTATAAATAGATACAAGATATGAATAGTTGAATATTGCTGACAAAACAGTAATAAGTTGAATATTACTTACAGAGAGTTTGTACCAGGGCTGTGGAGTCGGTAGGGAACATGACTGACTCCCGACTCCTGAGATTTTAAACCGACTCCCTCATATATATGTAAACGTATATGCCTGTCGTACAGCTTATTTTTTTTAATATAAAAGAAGTAATAGATGCTATAGAAAAAAAAATTCATGGCGTAGAAAATTATTTGTATTAATTAGCATTTGTTAAGAAATGGAAAAACTGGCATTAGTAATTTCTAAGAAACAGTATAGCTTTTGCAAGACTGTAGGGGACTGTAGATTCAATTTGATAAACTTCAGAGCTGAGAAGATTCTTATAACTTCAGTAGGAGGAAGAGCTGTTACTGTTAGGGCTATTTCTTTTAACTTTTCAGGTTAGATTTTTATAAGTTCTAAAAGAGGTGTCTTTGCAAGAGTCTATTTCTCTATTTCTTCAAAGGCTGTGTAGAAATCTTTGTATTTTTTACATTTTTATATCCAAAGGCTCTTGGTTCTTTATTTTTATTCACTTTGCCTTATCTTTTTCAATATTATCCAAATATTTCTTAAAATCTAATTCATCACTGGAAGAGGATAATAGAGATTCAGTTGCAGTGTCTGCAGTATGACTATCCTGATTTGAATACTGCAATTGTTGTGAGAATAATTTCGTTCTTAGCGAAAGTTCATAGATGACTTCGTTGCCTTTTTACTTTGTTTATCATCCAACAAAGTTCAGTGTTTTGGATCTACACATTTCGAACCCAGCGAGATCTCATTGTCTAGCAAACTAATTAGTTTGTCTTTTCTTCATTGAGGAAATGATTCCTTCAGCAATAAGCCTTCCATTTCAGAAAAAACAAACATCACATTCTTCCATTCTCACTTCCTGTTAATTCTTCAGATTGTACCTTTTTTGTGACTATATACGGTGTAGAAAAAAGAGTTTCTAATTCTTCAAGATCATTCCACAGTTTTTCTGTTAGTGAAACATTAGTGTTAGCTACATTTTCTAAAAAAGTTCTGATTCTAACAATCTCTATATCATCAAGTAATGTACTTTCCCATCACGTAGCTTGATCAATAATTGCTCCTTTTCCTGCCCACCTCCTAACAATGGCTTCAATTTTGGAGTTCTTGCTGCTGTTGCTGCTTACCTAAATTTACCAATGAGATTTTGAACTAAATGAATCAGTTTAATCAATAATGGCAAATATCACATCCATCCTACTCCCTTATATTTATTTATTAATATGTCAATAAAACAGAAAATAATTTATTTATTAATATGTCAATAAAACAGAAAATAACTATTTATTAATATATATAGTCCATAAATAAAAATAATAACTCAGTTTTTCATTAATTTTTTTTCAAGTCACTTTAATTTCATTTCAAATTCAAACTGTTCAACAAAAACTAAAGTCGACGTCTTTTTAATGACTTCAACTCCGACTCCACAGCCCTGGTTTGTAGTCACAATATTGTAAACAAAACTTCCTGTAAAAATGATTTACCTTTATAACATTTTGTATTGTTTGTAAACATAAGATGTGGGAAATGTCTTAAAAACTGAAAAGGGAACTGTCACTCTGTCTTATAAGTATCATAGAGAAAGGGTGTAAAGGACCCTTTATTTAACTTAAATAAAAGTTAAGAGACGGCACCACTTAGAAAAACCAACAAGTATGGCTTAAATCAAAGACAAAATATTGACTTAATTAAGTAAAAATAAGTAAGCATAATGGCTACACAATTCAAGTAATGCACAAGTTGGCTGTGACCTGAAGGTCAGCGGGACAAACCTAAAGCCTAGAATTACCCAACGCCACAGAATTACTACTTTCCGCAGAATCAAAATTAGCAGTGGAGCCTAAATAGCCAAAACATGCTCTGAGTTTGAGAGCAAACAATTTATCATCTGATTTTCTCTCTGTCTTTCCATTAAAAATTAGAGATTGAAAATGCCTTTCTGAAAAGCAAAATGACATCAGTGCAGTTAATGCCTAAAATTCGCATTCTGTTCTTGACATGACCCTGTCCGTAATTTATTCAATTGCTTTTAATCAGAATTGAAGTAATCCTTTTGTACCATTTTTTACACTGAATAAAACATAAGCATTATAGAATGTTGTGTCAACGAGTCCAAAAAATCATTTGAAAGATTTTCTGTAAGATGGATAATGAGTAGTGACTGAGTTTCTAATATCCACACCTCCCATATTTTTGTTGTACTGCAACATGCAGTTTGATTTCTCAGTATTTTCTCCTGTTTTGTAATTTTGTTTACTGCTAAAGCCACTGACATCTCTGCTTTTCATATCGTCTTGTAATAAGTCAACGTGTGATAAATATTTAAATTTAGTATTTAATAAATAAATATCTCGTAATTGTACTGTTTGCTATCCGGAAAAATCGAGAAAATAGATTGTACCTGAATATTCTTGTAAATGGTTAAAAAGCTTATAAAAGCTGGATTAGAACATCTCAGCTTGGTAGTAGTTGTTTTAAGCAAACTGTTATTTACTTAGTGCTGTTATTGATTGTAGCGAATTTGCTGTGAGATCGAATTAGTTTCTCTGTATTTTGAATTGAGTTCTGTTTAACATAACACATTTCCATAAAGACCCAACAGGCTTGTTTATATTACTGAATCCTGATATCACCTTCAGAATCAAATGCTCAAGATCAAAGTTCAGACATCATATTCCAAATTACCTTAGTACCAAGGATATAGGACTGTATTTGTTAGAATTAAAAATATTTACACATCATTACTTATCCATTCCATGTGATTGTCACATACACATTGTTGAGACGCAGACATCACGCACACCATACATGACCCAAATATGACTGTGGCATACATGACACTACCATCCAGAAAGTGTATGCAGCCTTAAAGCCACAGGTTGCCTTTTAATTTTTGTAATTTCTAATCTTCATCTTAACTAGATTTCAGCTGGTGGTCTAAAATCTGAAAATTTACAAAGTCTGGAATCACCTAACAGTTTGACAATTCCTGATCTTAAACTTAGCGCTGTATATTCTTAGAGAGAAAAATTGTGCAGAAAGCAGTTTAAAATGTAAAAGGTTGCAGGAATAGTTTAGAATATTTATTTTTATGGAGTCATTACAGAAACACCAGCCCCCCCCCCAAAAAAAAATAAAGTTCAAATTTAATCATGAAAGCTTATGAAAATCTCAAATTGAAATTAACTTTCCTTAGCAGGAGGAATTTGGTAGTACAGTAGGTGATCAAAAATTCGCCCGACTTGAGACCTGAGGCTGTAAATTTTAGAAATTTGCCAATTTCAAATCATAAGTGAAAAATTAGTACTTTCTATTTATCAGCAGCCCTACTGAAAAGTTGCAAACTGTACTGCATTTCTCTCCATATACACATCAATTTCTTTTCACTGAAAAATAAAGTCGGAGAATTGCACAAACTTGCCATCACATGCAACCTTGGCGCCAGAATCTTAAAACGAGAATGAAGAAATAAACTTGTGTTTTCTTTAAGCGAACAACATTATGCTATGTGCATACAGAAAGCTAAGTACAAGATCTCACCAAAGGCAGTAGAAGCTGAATTACCATAGGAAAAATCATAATCTGCAGTCACAGTGGCAAAAGTGTCCAGAACATTGGAAAACTACCTGGGAGGCTGCTACATGTATACCTGAATTACCACATAAATATGCCAGGCAACATTGTTCCTTGCATCATCAATACTTTTTCCTAGTTGTTTCATTGGGAATGTGGATAATCAGAAAGCACCAAAAAATAGCATAATTGTTGTTAGCTATTTTATATTTTCTTGTTTTTAATTTTTATTTTAATGAAAAATCATAACCCATTGTTGAAATATAAATGACATAATTGAAGTACTGAGTGAGTGCGAAAGTTCTACATGTTTTTTTGTCCAAAAAAAAAAAGAAGAAGAAGTAGAAGATCACAAATACCTGCAGTGCCATCAATATGTATGGTTGAAAACTGCAAGGCTTTTGATGCGTACAGCAGCATAAGGTGTGCTGTAATTATGATGATAGATAATGCTTCTGCTTGATGGAACTGTTATGTTCTCAGGACTGCATCCAGAAATGCATGTATTTTATATGTAAGCATGAATGTATGTGTGTGTATACATATACACATGCATCAGACATATGCACATGCATACATTTGTATATTTCTGAATCTGGTCCCAATAACAGAACAGTACCTACATGGCAAGTGCTGAATGCTTAGGTATCAGTTTTCTCAATCTGTCTAGCTATCGGCAATAATGGTCAGTGCTTATTGTTCAATCAAATGTGATGTCTTTCTAGTAGATTATTTGATTCAAACATATGGGCATCTGATATCCAGATACTACAAGCCAAAAAAAAAAAATATTATACATATGTAAATAATTTTAACTGAAATTTGTGGGTTTTTTTTTTTTTTTCAAAATAATGTAACATGAAAATCTAAAGAGTTGAAGCTTTGCTGGAAAAGTAAGAATACAGGAGCAAGTCTATTTAACATTACATTTATTGAACATTATTTGGCTCTCTTGCTGAATTGACGGGATATCGGCAAGCTGGCGACAGCTTTGGTGATAATTTTTGTCGCCAAATTTGATGAGAAATTGTCTAAATCAGCCAAACGGTAATATTTTGCTTCGATTCATGTATAACTGTCATTGGTATTGTGATTAACTAAATGTAGTTAATCTAGATATGTAACTGTATCTAGCCCTCGTATGCTTTCCAGTAATTTCCAGACGTGGGAGGTACTAGAGATTTCTCAGTGGCCAGGGTAAATCTATATAAGACCGGACAACACATCAGTTTCGGAAGTTGTTTAGTTCAGCTTGATTTCGGAATGTTGAAATATTTTCTTATATCTCAATACTCCGGACTCTTTAGATGCAATCAATTCACTGAAACAACCTTGTATTTGGCATACATTTACTAAAAACACTCAATCAATTTCAAGGGCAGCTACAGGTCCCTCCTCATCAGGAGAACAAAATATCTAAAAAAAGATCTTTTTCTGATGAGGAGGGACCTGTAGCTGCCCTCGAAATCGATTGAGTGTTTTTAGTAAATGTACGCCAAATACAAGGTTGTTTCAGCCAACTTGATTGTCACATTGGCGTGTTTCTCTTCTGTTGTTCTTTAGATGCACTTTGCACTGCATTGTGTTTAATGTTCTTAGTAGTTTGAAATGTAGCTACTGATTGTGTTCAGTGATACTGAGAAGAGCTGTACAAGTATTTTTTATGGAAAGAATTGTAAAGTGATCCTTTTTATAAAATTTTATTAAGCTATCATCAGTTCTGTATGCATTCAATGTATTATGAACCTGTGTGCATGCAAGAATACTAAAAAAAAGTGTTTGACATAAAAAGCAATTTTTCTCCTGACTATCTCAGATTCCTGTATGTCTCTTTCAAACACTTGCTGATTAGGGAATTACAGCATGGCTAATGACAATACATTGATTGATGTTAGCCATGACCATGCTTTTGGCCCTTAAATGTAGTTAATCTAGATATGTAACTGTATCTAGCCCTCGTATGCTTTCCAGTAATTTCCAGAAGTGGGAGGTACTAGAGATTTCTCAGTGGCCAGGGTAAATCTATATAAGACCGGTTGTAGTGGTTGTAGAGGGGGTTAGCATTTTTCTATCTAAACAATGAGTGAAGCCCCAAGACATATTTGTTTGGAATGGGATGTTGCTTGTATTAGTTTTTCTTTTGTTAACATAGTGGGGAAGACAGAAAGAATTAGATTATAAAGTACTTAAGTTCAGTTAACATAGCATAAAACATCTGCAGTTAACAATATCCGATGTGTTCTGTATTCTTCACCATTTTAAATCATAATGTATAAGTTTCACTAATGAATTCAGTACTGTTTAGTTTTTCTTCTCTTTTGTACTTGTTGATTTAAGATTATTGTCATCACTGCATTATCAAATATGTAAATTATCTAACTGCAAGTTGCATCTATCACAATATAGATAGAACTTTTATATTCACCCAGTATTAAAGGTCAGAATCTAGGTATTTAAAAAGTTTGTTTTGTAGGATATTCATTTTAAGGTAGCAGGCAGATTTAGGTGTAATACTAAGAAGTACTTATACACATTTACACGAAACTTATAGTTCATGCGCCCATGGGAGAACTTCATTCTTAATGCACTGGATATCAAAAAGGTTTGGTTTAATTTTTGACTTTATAGTCTCATGGTTAGTTCAGTTAAACAATTTACTTCTAACTGATAATGAGAAAGCTTGTTCCCTTTATTATACTTTATCCATTTAAAATTTCATCTCAAAAACACTTTTCTTCCTTTAGCTTCTTTTTAACTGTTATAACATCTGCTCTTGGTGGAATTTAAGTTTCCAAATTCCTATTCCCCCACTTCATTTCTGTTATGATGATTAACATGTATGGGTAAAGGGAACTTGAACTGGGGGGGGTGAGTTTTTCATTGGAGGAAGAAATGATTATGTACATTATATGAAAATAATTGGGGGATTGTAACTTGAGATGCCTGTTTAACTGTTTGAAAGCAACAGATTATAATTCACTAGATTCACATTACCTTTACTACAGAAACAGAAATAGTTATTGACCTAACATTAAATACTGAAATGAGATGGGATTTGGCTAATGTAACTGAATTGCATTTTTCTGTAGGTCTAGATTTTGGCAGATTTCTAAAGAGCCAATCAAAAGTAGTTAATTGCTGACATTCTTTAAATTAAAATCTGTAGATGATTGATGAGATTTCTAAAGCATACTACTGCAGCATAAGTATTTCTGCAGATTTTAAAAATAATGAATAACAAATTTATAATAGAATTCAAATCTTTGAATTAATTATGAATTTACCTTTTCAGAAAGTACCATTAAAAAATATTTGCTTTTCCAATGTTGTATATCAGTTTATATAGATTTTCATTAAAAATATTCTTCCATCTCATCTGTCAGTGCATATTGTTATGTAAGCAAGAGCAGATGTTTCATCAAAAAATGGTGAATGAGATTCTGTTACTTTGATGTTACATTAACTTTTCCAATTATTTTGATTGTTTCTAGAGTAAAGAGTATGTATTTAAAGGACATGGTGATAGTGTGGATCAGTTATGTTGGCATCCTACAAATCCTGATCTGTTGGCTACTGCAAGTCTTGATAAAACAGTGAGAATTTGGGATGCCAGGTTTCAAAAGTCTGTTGCCACTGTTCAAACTAAAGGTAAGCAATTTCTATTCAAATGTTTATTACATATGCATAGATATGTATAATAAAAACAGTATTATACAGGTTGCTACTATACAGGGTTAATATACTATTAAGAAATGTTTTTGTCCCCATTTCTGTGCTCAACAAATGTATCTTTTGTTGTCTAAACAGGAACAAAGAAAATTAGCTTCATATTTATTATATTAATGATGTTATCGTGCACTGCATGTGAACCTGATTGATTCTGATTTATTGTGGGAACATTTTCAGGCTATGCAGATGCTCGTTATACAAGGCATCACAATATTCCATTTACATGATCCCTATTGAGAGGTAGATTTAACTCATATAAGTTGGTTGAAAATAAATGAGATTGCTTTCATTATTGTGAATAATTGTAAAAAATCTATATCTGTCATGAGGAAACTTATATGTATGTATTCTTTTCAGGAGAAAATATCAATATTTGTTGGTCGCCAAATGGTCAGACAATAGCAGTAGGCAATAAAGAAGATTTGGTTACTTTTATTGATGTTCGAACTCACAAAGTTATAGCTGATCAACAATTTAAGTTTGAAGTAAATGAACTTTCATGGAACAATGATAATTCCTATTTTTTTCTCACTAATGGCCAAGGATGCATTTATATTTTATCGTAAGTAATTTTCATTTATTTCTTTTTTAAGATTTTTTTCTCTAGTGAGTAAAGTTGTGTTTCTTTGCAACTTCTGTGTTCTTGGACAGGCTTTTTCGTATATGCGATTTACTCCCCCCCAAAAAAAATTATTATGTGGCTGTCTAGATATTCCATTAAATTATTCGCATGTTTTAAGTGTTGAGATGATCTCGGTTATTTTTCTCCTCACCTGTCATTTTAAGTAAAAATACCGCAGGATCATTATAAAGTTGGATTGCACAAAACAGTTTTTCCTCTTTGATGTGTATGTCGGAACTGTCAACAGTCTTGAATTTCCATTGCCTGTCCTTGTCTCCTTGCAAATTTCAAAATCACTGGATTTTTAATTTACCAGAATTTAAATCATCTCTTTCAGATATAAATTGTTTTTTTAAACAAGTTTTCAGTTAAGTACCGAAGAGAATGGAAATTTTATAAAGAAAATTTAGTATTTTATTATTATTCATGAATTCCTTCCAAAAAAGAGTCGCCAATCCTTGGAAACTAGTTTTTCGCAAAGCTAAGACAATAGACATTTTCAGAAATGGCAGTGCATTAAGAAATACAGAAAACAACAATGATTTAACAAAATTAAAAATGCAAGAAACGTCCCTAATTTGCTTGTATGTTGTTTTTTTCTTTCCTCTTTTACTGCTCCTACTTTTCCAACTGCCTCTCTTATACTCAGCATTACGCATAGTGTGGTTTTGCAGACACTCTCAGTCTCTTCGTGTATACGGCAATCTGTTTTCTTTAAACAATATCGGAGAATTGCACATGCAGTTGTTTTACCACGTGCACAGCGATATGTTTTTCACTTTAATAACACATCAGAGAACTGCACAAATTTTGATCCATAAAATCTAATCGTTTATCAAGTAGAACTTCACTGAATGTTAATTTTTATTTTCTGTACTGTTTGACAAAGTGCCATGCTTCTGAAGGACATGCAATACAACACTTTCTTTTTTCTCAGCCAGCAAACTTTGCAGTCCTTACAAAAAAAAAAAAAAAAAAAAAAAAAAAATAAAAAAAAAAAAAAAAAAAAAAAAAAAAAAAAAACCGCACTTGATTGGAGGGGGGAAGAGGAAAGAAAGAAATACTCATGACCATCAGCAATGCAACAAAAATAAATTTTCAGAGAATGCAGATAATCAGAAAATACCAAGAATTCTGGTGACAAAAAAGGCTGAGAAACTATTGTAAAGTTTAATATTATGTCACAGAATTTTGGAATAGTTCAAATATATATATATATATAATTTAATTGATTGTAATAAATTGTGTAAAGCTGCAAATTAATAAAATAATAATTTATTTTCTAATAGATTATTTAGTATGTTGTCTCTTTTGACAAAAGTAGTTAGAATTCTATTGAAATTATGTAACTCATTAGCATATTTAAAAATTGAATCTTAAATAAATGTAAAATGAAAATGCAGTCAATAAACTAAGTAATTATTGTCATTGACCAGAAATTAGTTGACTTTTCAAGCAGAACAAACTAATCAATCAGTTATAGTTGATAAATGCGAAAGTAATTCGTCTTCGTCTCAAGTAAGGATTACAACAGAAAAGCTTTTGAGTAAGATGAGTTTAAGTGAAATTGCTAATTAAAATCAGAAAGAAATTGGCTGTACAGTCAAGTTTTAAAATCGCGATATATTCATATGAGACTGAGTTTTATTATCTTACTTGAGAAAATTGTCTGAGAAAACTGGACAAGTAATTTCTTATTGAATTTTAATTAGCAATGTGAGGCACTGGTGCTCTCTATGGAGGCCATCAATGCCAGCGAAATGAAAAGGAAACAGTAAACAGACCGCGTGAAAAGATTACGATTATCATACTGTAATTCAAAACAGATCACATGCAGAATGGTTTGAAAATAAAGCAAAAATCATTAGAACAATTTTGTAAGTTACATGGATGAAATAGTTGTACTGGATTACTCTAATTAAAAACGTTTAAAAAGCAGTAGTTTTTTTTTATGCCAAATAATAAAAGAAAAGAACCCACAATCATCTTACACGACAAATTAGTATCAGAAAAATGAAATATTAGAATAATGGCATCATAAGGTTGTCGACTCAGATTATAAAGTGTATATTTGAAGACTTCTAAAGGTAAGAACATTACATTGTTTATGTTAAAATAGATAAAATGAAAATGTGTATTAAAAAGCACAGAGCTTCTGAACATCAGTAACTAACACTGTAAACAAAGTAGATGACAATATAAAAAAAATAGCGAAACTGAAAATTTACTAGAAAATTCTTTAATATTATTAATTAAAAAAGAAAAAAATGTATAATTTAGATGAAGAAATTGTATCATTAATAGATGATGAAAAGAAACTTGAAATGGAAATTGAAAGTTCTATGAAGTATATGGATGAAATAATTTTATGCAAATCTAGAATAAATAGATATTTAAAATCTAGTCTGGAACAACACAAAACAACTGTGGATATTAGGTCAGCTGAATATAAGAATGAAAATCATCAAGTTTGTGTTCCTAAATTAGTGATTTCTAATTTTTATGGTGATGTCAGAATAAGTTTTTGGAATTAATTCAAAATTGTGATACATGTTAATATTGCCCTTTCAAAAGTAAAAAAAAAATAATTAATTACTTGAAATCCTACTTAAGTAGAACTGTCCCCAATGCTATAGAAGATTTTTCAATGTCTGAAGGAAATTACGATGCAGTAATACAAATTTTAAATACTAGATTTGGAAGACTCAGTGTTATCATAAATCGCATATGCAGAAACTTCTAAGTCTCCTTCCCGTTTACCGATCAAATGACGTTTTAAAATTAAGAAAATTACACTATAGAAATACAAATTCAGAGTCTTTGTTCTTTAAAGGGTAATCCCAAAACTTATAACAATATGTTGATTCCAGTTTTATTTAGAGTAATTACAGCAAATTTAGGATTCGAATACAGTTGTATGAATGATGATGAGACATTTTTCCATATAACAAAATTTCTAGAATTTCAAAAAGGAATTACAAGTTCTAGAGAGAGCAAATGCATTTGCAGATCATAGAATGGCTGTACAAAGTTGCAGTTTAACTCCAACAAGCCATTACGAACAGATGCAGATCGTCAATAGCAGTGAAGCAGATATGAACAACTGAATAACGAGAAGCCTTATACTGTATCGTCCATGTCTAAGCATGTTTATTTGGTGAATCACTAACCCATGACCTGGAAATTGTTCAGAAATTGACATAGGCTCGAAAAGAGAAAAACTAAATGGACTAGGCCTGTGTTTCAAATGCTCCGGAAAGAGGCATATGGCAAAAAATTGCAGAATAAAAACTAGTTGGGAATTATGCAGTAAACCTCATCATACATCTTTATATAATTCTGAAAAGCAAAATCTAGAAATCGATAAACAATGTAGTGAAATCAAAAATCATTTACTTACAGCAAATATATCAAATGATGCTTTGATAAGTTTGAAGGATAGGTCCAACAAAATTAATAGTCATTTTGATTCTTTAATTACGTTGCAAGTAGAATGTAATAATAAGGTTTTAAATTTTGTCGTTGTTACTGCCACTCAGATCAGTATTATAAAGAGTATTAGTGTACCAGAGTATTGTAAAAGACTGTGTTTAAGTGTAATATTAAAATCTGCATTTGGACAGAAGGTTAATGCACCTTTAACCCTCCGAGCGTTACGGGTTTAGCCTTGAAATTTCAAAGTTCCTCAAAATGTCATGAACAAGTGTTATTTTCTTGATTTTAATTAAAAAATGACTCTTTCATTTTGTAAATTGATTTCTTTTCTTCCAATATAAATCCAAACCGAAATCAGATATATTAAAAAATAGCAGAAATTTTCATGTGTAACGAATATAGAAGGCAACCTTCTATACGGAAAAATCCGGCCGTAACGCTGAGAGGGTTAATAGATGTAAATTTAGTGATGAGTTCACAAATTGTCCGAGACAAATACAGTGTATGCAACTGTTACAGTCATGTGTGCTACAGTTGATAATCTAGTACATGATTTACTAATAAGTTTTAGTGCTTATAATGAACTAACTTCATCTAAAGGTAATTTTGAAAGTTGTGTTAATATTCTGAATGTTGAGGATGTACAACAATCTCATGAAGATATTCCTATTAGTTCTGATGAGGTAGAGGTTGATGCAAGTGATTTACTGCAAGTCTGTCAGAAAACTGAGGAAAAAGAGGGAAATGAAGAGGCTGCCTATTTCAAATGGTTGAAAGTCCAAGAAAAGGAAATACCAAAAAATGTTAAAAAAGAAATGTCCATTTTGAGAAAGTTTTGGAATGATCCAAACCTAGATGAGAATGAGAAATGTTGGAGATAATATATTTTAGATTAGATGTATAAAGAAAAAGATAAAATTGATGAGATTCCTACTTATGAAGGAACAGATATTGCAGTACTGTGTGATGATTGTAAAGATATACAAAAACAAGAATTGTTTGAATGTAAGTTCGGATTTGAGCAGCTGGATTCAAAATTCATTAAACGATATCCAAAGACAGCTGAAAATTTTTCGAGACATGTTGATGACAAAAAAAAAAAAAGAAGAAGAAGAAGAAACGTGAAGAATATATTAAAAGGGAAGAGAAGAACTAAAATATTTGAAAGCTTTAAAAAGAAAATTTGAAATAAAATTTTTAAGTTGAAAGAAGTGCCTGGCCAAGATGATATTGAAAGTGATTTTGATCCTGGAAAAACATGACCAGAAAACAAAAGACCTTTTTAATGATGATTATCATGCTATTCAAGAAGCAGAATATTTCCATATGAGGAACTCGATAATGAAAATTGGGACCATTGGATCATACGAAGTAAAAGTGGTGAGTGCGGTGAAAAACAACTTGAAGAAAGTCCTTCTGAAGCGTTAGGTGTTGAGATTACAAATTCCAAAAGTTATTCTAAATCGGAGTTTGAGAAAGAAATGATTGAGTTAACTCGCAAAGAAAGGATAAAGGTTAGAAAGAAATCCTTATTTGATAAAGTAATTTCTAAACTGAAACCAGTTTTTTTATCCAGATGGCAAAACATTTGCTGACTGTTTGGATGAGTTCTGTAGCTGAAATTAGGAAGATATAATTAGTGATATGCCAGTCAGATTCAAATATAAGAAGGTAGATAGTGCCAAATGGCTTTGACTGTTTATGAAATTCTTGCAGCTGATGACAGGGAATTAAATCTTATGTTTTTATTCATATATGATTTTTTTTTCCTTTAGTTTATTTCAAGTAAAGTGCTTTTTTTTTTACACCGTTTGAGCACCCACTTGAATGGGGAGATGTGAGGCACTGGCACCCTCTATGAAGAACAAGGATGCTGATGCCAGCAAAAATGGGGGGTGGGACAATAAAACGGACCATGTGAAACTATTATGATTATCATATTGTAATTCAAAAGAGATCACATGCGGAATGGTTTAAAAATAAAGCAGAAATCTTTAGAACAGTTTTGTAAGTTACATGAATGATATAGTTGTACTGGATTACTCTGACTAAAAGCGTTTAAAAATCAATAGTTTATTTGATGTTTCACGCCGAATAATAAAAGAAAAGAACCCACAATCATCGGTTACGGCAAACAATTTTACTTAAACTCATTTTACTCAAACGATTTTCTGTTGTAATTCTTGCTTGAGAAAAGTTTGTTCTGCTTGAAAATCAACTAATTTTTTATCAATGACAATAATTGGTTTATTGACTGCATTTTCATTTTTAATATTTCCATTGAATTTTTAAATATGGTAATGAGTAACATTTCAATAGA
>KK116251.1:919743-937416 GCA_000611955.2 Stegodyphus mimosarum | reverse complement strand
TCTGCAAAAAAAAAAAAAAAAGACATTTTTTAATCCACATTGGTCAGATTCTAATCTCAATCTTCAGGGGAGAAAACAGCTCCTATTATAGTTATTATAGTAATGCTTTTGGGTATGAAATATTGTATATATATATATATATAAGCAATATATATAATTGGCAAATTTTTATGTTTTCAAGTAGTACCATGATTAATTTATCTCTTAGCACAGCCAAAGTGCATTACGTGGATAGACTGAGATTTTCTTATAACACATCTGAAAAACCTGGAAAAGTCAGGGAATTTCAATCTCCTGTTTGAGTGGCAACCCTGTTTAAGGTTAATAATACAACATAACTGTTTGTTTTATCCTGATGTGCTTATTCAGTGTAAAACAATCCAACAGATGAAGAATTAGAAACCATAAATTAGTTTAATGAAGAGAAGGGGGGGGGAAGAGAGCTTCTGTACCTAAGTAAGACTCCAACTGCTACAGATTCTCCATATTTCTGCAGAAATTCCTGAATAACTACAAGCTATTAAAAAAAAGTACAGATTTTACAGGAAAAGGTTAGAGGAAATAGTATGTAAAACAAAACCAACTAATTTATCCGATGATTGGCTGAATGCCGTTGACATCATGTGTTGAGTGCATTGCTGGTTTTGAAGAGTGGCCAATTTTATATAAGTAAGCTCCAACTGTTAATCTCCTTAATCTAGTTTTCTGCAGTGAAGGACTCGTTTACCCTTGTGGTGGCTGTGATGATTTTTTATCTGCAGTTGTTCAACATTTTGGTGTTTTAGTAGAGGCTTCCTCATGGCGACATCTGTGGGTCAAATCAGAAGTACAATTCAAGAGACCACATTTGTTAACTATGCATAGAATTAACAAGTGCATTAAAATTTTTTAAATACGTCTCATTAATTGTATGCATAATTAACTTCTTGTTAAGTAGAAGAAGACAAGAAGTATTTTTGATTATTCAGTTTTTTGTATATATTGTTGGCTTTGAAAGACAGAAACTGGGTCCAAGTCATGAGAGTGAAATACTTTACCTTGTTACAAAAGAGCTCTTCGATGATGAGTTCAAGTAATTCAACTCTTTCAAATTGAGCATTGGCTGGCTCCGTGAGCTCCCGTACTCTGTTTCAGCTCCATTCATTTAGATTACAGCAAGAATATAACACATGTATCTTGTGAATTGTGATTCGGCTGAAAGTGTTTTTTGTGAAGTATGTCGCCTCAAAGTAAGGAGCTAAATTATCTAGTGAGAAATTTAAAGATTCATATTTTACAGGATTTCCATGCTTTAAAACATGTGAAATTTTCATGAATCATGCACAGTGCAGTGCACTTTTGAGTTTTGCATGGCGGAAAGGATGACTGTAAATGGTACCTGTTTTCTCAAATGCATAAAGAAATTGGTGCTGTAAAATTTGAAGAGATAACAAATTTCTTCATTAAAAATGATGAAATGTATGCCATAAAATCCAAAATGTTTGATTTTTAATTGAACATAATAAAAAAAATTCAGTTTCAGACCATTCGAAATAGCTTTTTGATGCAATGTTTCCAGATTCTGCTATAGCAAAAGTATTTAGTTGTGGCTATACCAGAAGTGCTGTAATTGTGAAAACACCTACAGAAAGTTCTGTTGCCGATACTGTGCAATCAGTGTACCATAGTGTATCATTTGGTCTAAGTACTGATTGAAGTAACAGTAACAAAATTTGATCATGACATATTTTAGCAAAGAAAAGGGAGAGATAATTACCTGATTGATTTCTATTTTAGAAAGTATGAAAATAATACTGTAGAGGATATTTTTAATTCTATAAATGAATACTTTCTAAGCAAAGACTAAGAATAGAAAAACTGCTTATTGTTTTCTTCAAACAATGTTAGAAAAATTTAATGGTGTAGATTATATGTAAAAAATGCCATATTGAATAAAAATGAAGGGAAATTATTTTTCAATTCAGTGTTTTTTTTTTTTTTTTTTTTGACTGCATGTTCATTATATGATAAATAAATTTCCTCTAAATGACACATTTCTAAAGCATGCTGAAGTTGCTGACTTTCATATCTTTATTTCTATATGCATACTTTCTCATCCATTATTGATGAAAAATATTTTTATCTAGTAGAAATTGGGTTTTCTACATGTCAAGTAGATAATTTGAAAGAAGTTACAGATTTCATATTTATATAGCTCGGGGTGAAACTGCAAAATTATATATTATGAATGGGTGCATTAAATATGAAGTATTGTCTATTGTAATGCTTGCTGCTTTAATAGTGCTTTGTTCAAATGCAGCTTGCAAAAAAAAAAAAAAAAAAAACTCCATTAAAAAGAATGATCAGACTAAATTTCAACCAAGTTTTGGTATGAAAAGCTCTTGAAGTAGGTTTGATTATAAAGCTAAATATGCAGGCAAATGAAGAACTGTGTTAAAAAAAAAAAAAAAACTCTTAATTCAAAACTTAAGCATGCTATGTATAAGTCTTTGCATTCATAATTTATAAGTATTTTCATGACTGTATGTATTATTCTTATATGTGTCTTTCCCCCTCCTCCCTAGTAGAAATCAGAATCCAGAAACCTCATAAAAATATATGATTAATGGAGTCAGATTTTCTCTTTGATTATGTATGATCTAATGTATTTGCTTCAATAATATATGAGCAGATTTAGTGGTTTTTCTGCTTAAGTAGTAAAATGAAAATTTCTAATTGAATATGCATATAATTAATAAGTATTTTTAATTATTCAGTTTTTATATATATGGATTTAAACTTAAATGTAATTAAATTGATAACAATTAATGGTTTATTAATGTTAACAAACAGTTAATTAAAAAAATGTCATTCTTGCATTGATTACTGACAAGTATTGCAGTAGGTTGGAGTCTATGAGTTCATATGAAGGCAACTAAAAAAGTATTCCACAGCTGTATGAATGCACATTACTAAAGCATTGCTAAATATCACAGTCATTGTGCTTTTCCAAATATCTGTTCATTTGGTACACCAAAGCATCAGTGAAAGCATACAAGAAGTCAGTATCAAGTCCCTAAAGCCACATCTTGATGGCTAGCTGAATATCTATGTTAGTTATAAATCACTTCTACACATACGACTCTTCAAAGATCCAGTGAGAACCACTGGATAAAAATCACTGGGTGTCAGCCCAGCCTGTAAAAATGGTAATCCAGTACTTCTGGCAGAAATACCATAACAAATCATATGTAATGGTAGTCACATGTGCTTGGGTGTTTTCGTGCAGCAACATGCTGCTTGTGAGACAAGTTCTGGTTGTTTTCTGTGAATTACTCATTGCACCTCTCCACTGTGTTTCAATAATAACCAGCAGCATGTCTTGGTGGTTCCAGAAGGTCATCTCTGTAATTTTCTTTGAGGATGAAACTATTTTAAATTTCTCAAAAAGAGTGGTGATGGGTATTGCTATGACACCAGTCCAGGCTTCACCTTAGATGTTGCATTATGTTTCGTCCTCTGTAGCAATCAGTGCAGGAATATAATCTTTAAACCACATTAAGTGCCATAGTGATAATCTCACTCTCAAGATTTTGTGATCATATGTGAGCAGGTAATCGTAACCATAACATATCTCTTCACTTACATATTATAATCTGCCATCTCTTCTTTTAACTCCTCTCCTTAGAAGTGGTATACAGTATATATTCCCCTTGCAGTTTTTAAAAGGTAGAATTAGGGCCGTGAATTTGTGAATAAATATAGTGTAATGTGTCAGCTGTTTAGCTGACTTTTGTGTAGGTACATTAACATCTTGGAGAGGTGTTATTATTATTATTATTATTATTATTTATCTCTTTGTTGCTTAGTCGTTTTATAAAGCAAAGATTAAAAGTTATTGCTGATCACTGTGTAGAGTCGTTATGTTATTCTGAAGCAGGAGACATGAAAAATAAGCAAAGCCCTTGCCGGGACTCAAACCTGGTTCTCTCGAATATGCTTCCATTAAACCACGAAGGCTTACTGGATGAAGAGAGAAAATACCTCATAACTGAGACCTAAAATTATCCTCTCCCCCTTTTTTGTGTGTGAAAATGTATAATAAATTGAATCATTTAGAAAGTAAACATACATGCAATTTTTCTTAATAGGATTTTGGAACAGGGTATTTTATACCATTAATGTCCAAAATAAAAGTTTTCTAGCTTACTATATAATGCCAATTGCAAAATTTTCAATAATTTCTTCTGTACTATGATAAAATTTTGTAATTGTACATTTCTACGCAACTTTAAGCATCATGTTCTAGAACTGTGAAGAAAAACGGAATTTATTGCGTCCTCTTCCCCTCTAAAGTACAGTAAATACAAATTCAAGTGAAGGTTTAAGATAAGCCTGTGTATTAGCACATCAGTTTGATAGTTACAAAAAATTTTATAAAAGTATAATTTAGAACAGACGTTCAGATTAAATTAGATTATTAAATGCCACGTAACACAAGCCTACTAAACTTTGGCTTAGCCCTTAATAATTCTTAAACCAATTATGGCTAGCGAGCTAAAGTGTATAAACTGATGCAATTAATGTTAACAAACAGTTAATTAAAAAAATGTTGTTCTTGCATTAGATACATTAACAGGGAGGTAGTACAGATTAACTGGTCACTACAGCTGCCAGTTACTTTACGTAGAGTTTATGGGCCTCTATTCTATATGGATTGTGTATGTCCATATTTGAGGAAAGCTTGCAGTTATTATGATTGATAGATACTTAAGGGTAATTTTAAAAGAAATTTTCATCAGGAAATGAGTAGTCTACTTCCTGCATTAAAAACTTCATAAAAATGACAAACGATTATTTATCAAAAACACGTATCAAAATGCATGTTATATCACAAGTAGTAATATATAGATTGCACAAAGTTCATACAGTTCTTGAAATTCCTTAGTTTTTTTTTTTTTTTTTTCCCGAATTGATTTTTGGCCCTTAAAAGTCCTTAATATCGGACAAAATCAGCAAAAGGTCCTTAATTTTAATCATCTGAAATTTCTCTCTGTTTTAAGACTGCCATTTTGAGTGTGAATTATAATTTTGGAGGATTATTTTTGGTGATTCACTGACAAATTTGGTTATCTTTTGAATGGGTTCATTGGTTGTAATTTGTTCCTATTTCTAATATAAACGATGGGATATTCGAGTTTCTTAGCAAGAAATGAAACATAAGCATTTGAAAATTATTTCATTTTTTCTAACGAAGAGCTCTTAAACAACTTTTCGCTTTTGGGGATGTGAATTCTTTGATTAAACATTTTTAAATTTGGCCATTTTAAGATCAGTTTTGATAGAAAATTTTTAATTCCTAGATCTGGGAATATTTTGATTTTTTTAAAACATTGTAACATTGATAAATTTAATTAAAATAATGGTAATATATTGAAATTACATTTAAAAAATAGCATTAAAATTAAACTTTTTTATTTTTCGCTGTCATATTATAAAGCTCCATCTTGGCCACTTATTATACAATATTTTGAATCTGAAAATAAGGTATAATGCTATAAAGCACAATTTATGAAACAGTTCTTAGCAAAAGTAAAATAGCTATGTAATTAATTAAAATTGTCTTTTTAATTTTTTCATGGTTGAGGGTTTTTCTCATGTAATTGTCTCAGAATATACATCAGTTTTCTCTATAAAATTAATTTTACACTTTTTTCCTCCTCGCTCCCCCCTTCCCCCCCAAAAAAGTATTTTTGGCTTTTTGCTGTTACAGAATTGGTAGGGGTAGTTTTTCTTTAGGATTTTAGACATTGCAGCTTGAAAAGTTTAGAAGGATTTGAAAGCAAGATTTATAGACCCATGATTGTAGAAGATTCCAGAAAATTGTGACAAAATGAAAAATGTCTCCATGGTATTAACACCTAATGATGTACACTCACTTCCAAAAGTTAAGCACGAAGATGTAAAACGCAAAAAAATCAACAAATACTGCTTTGATTGACACAAAAGTCGGCAGGAAAGTAGCATATATATTTATGCATAAAACAAAATCAATAATGATATACAGAAATAAAAACAATATTAAATTTTTGTAAGTTATCAGATAATGACATACTGGAGACTTAAACAGAATTATGTATAAAGTGAAAATAAACAGTATAAAATGAAAAAAAAAAAAACATTAATAGGGTATGTGATCCCCCTCATCTGTATACAAAGTTTACACCTTGTGACCATGCTTTCAATTAGGTGGTCAACCACCGCAGAATTAAGCAATCGCCATTCTTCTTGTACAGCAGTTTCCAGCTCAATAAGAGTGGCTGGAGGTGGGAAACGTGAAGATACAGCACGGCCGAGAGCATCCCAAAGATTTTCAATGGGATTAAGGTCGGATGAATATGCTGGCCACGCCATACGCGCAATCTCTTCACTCTCCATATAGTCATCGGCGATGTCAGCTGTATGGGGACGTGCATTATCGTCCATTAAAACAAAAGTAGGGTCAACTGCTGCAGCGTACAATCTCACAATGGGTTCTAAGCCTTAATCTCGATACCGGACAGCCGTCAAAGAACCCCCTTTAAAGATGTTCAGTTCGGTGCGGTATTCTAATGAATAATAATGCTTCCGCCTCGGAATGCGTTTTGTTTTGGGACTGATTGCGTGTTCGTTGTTCGTGCCATATCCTTATATGCTTGTCATCTGGCTCCAGAGCAAATCTTGACTCATCAGTAAACATGGCATTGCCCCAGTCAGACACATTCCAGTTGACACGTTCCTGGCACCACTGTAATCGTGCCCCTCTTGATGGGATGGATAGAGGAACCCAAACTCGAGGTACCCGAGCATACAGTCCACTCATATGTAAGCTTCGGCGTATGGTAGCTGCAGATATCGCCTTACCAATGGACGCTGTAACCATAGATGTCACATGTGTGGAGGTCGCTCTGCGATTCCACTTGGCTACAATAGCAATATATCGATCTTCTGCGGGGGTTGTAACCCTTGGGCGACCGGCTACGGGCATTCGGACAACTGTTTGTGTGGTTTGGAGTTATTTCCATATATGTGAAATTACAGAATGATGAATGCCGAAGAAAAGAGAAACAACTGTGATCGACTTTCCTGCTTCAATGCGCCCCACAGCACGCCAGCGCTCAGAATCTTCCATTCATCTTCTGGAAGTCATAGAAACACATATGTCATGAAAACAAATTGTACGAAAGTTTTAAACACCTTCTATCAGCACTTACAATCAACTTTTGTAAATCTGTAGCCCTTCATAAAGCTGGCTTCTTATAAGACTGCCTTTTTTGCATATTTCTTGACATGAAAATGCAATTGGCTGTTTCCTAACATTTGCATCCTCTTCAATTCTGATTGGCTTCCGGAAATTAGCATTTTCCTCTCCATGCTTAACCTTTGGAAGTGAGTGTATTTTACCGAAAGTTTGCGATGAATTTTTTACTTTTTGGAGAATGTCTAGAAAAACAATGGAAACATAATATTTGAATGTTTTACTTCTGATACTAGAATCTTTTTCCTAACATGTTTATCTTTCCTTTATTATCTCTACTTTTTACTAGACACAAGCATGGAAAATGTCAAAAATACTTCTAATCTTATCACATGGACAGGCATTATAGAAAGGAATTTTTTTATTAATAAAGAAATAGAAAACTGCCAATTTAAAAAATTAATGTAATATATTTTAATGCATGGCTGGTGCCAGGCATTTTCCCACCTGATGATCTCTGCGGATCCTAAATTCTACTGCTTAGTGCCTTTTGAAATTGTGCTTTCAATGCCTGCTCTAAATTCTAGAAGTTTTGCCATTTCTAGATTTTGTTGCTCAGTGTGTCTCTAAACTCTAAAAATTCTGCCACACCGACTCTGTAATCGGCCCTTACCGTGTATATTTTGTAGTTCTTCTGAATATTCGTAGTATTGAAGAAATAAAATTAGCAGCTTTTTGTATACATTCTAAGTGCATTTAGTTTTTTAGAATAACAGAAATCTTTAATTCAGTCCAAAAATTCTAAAATGCAAAGGAAACTTGTTGAAGAAAGAAACTAAATACATGAAGAGAAAGAAAGTTATTCTTCAATGATATGTACAGTTATTATTATGCAAATTATCCAGTTGTTTATAATTTCACTTTTGCTTTATAATTTCCCATTTCTATTTCCTCACCAGAATGCAAATTATTTAGACAGTTTTTAAACTTAGGTTTTTGGAGTGTAAAACAGAGTGTGTTTCTGACCGCTGCTTGCTTGCTGCATTAGTTCCTGCCAGCTCTGATAATTTGTAATTATTTGTCTTTGCATTATCGCTGCATTTGAATTTGTTATGACGATAGTTACTGAGACAGCTTAAATTAAAATTAAATTGTATACTTTTTGACCACTAGTCTGCATTTTTAGTTTGAATTTGACTCTTCTTGTTTAATTACATCACCACGAGCTGTAATTGATTTTGTTAGCATAAGAACATGCCTTTATGTTCTAAGTTCTTTTTAAATAAGAGGCTTATTTAAACCTTTGTCTGATTTTGTAGTTACTTTGACATAGTGATAATTTGCTTCATGTCTGTGAGTGGACTGTTTAACTTTTACCAGATCAAGTAAACCCTCAAAGGTACATTGTGGAGAGGTTGGCAAAGCACACAGAAACTAGTAAGAACATAGTTTTGCATATTGAGACAAATTTCTAATTATTAGAAAAGATGCTTAAAGAGAAGGAAATTGATATGAATTAGCCAAAACGTCTGGGAAGTCTTGAAATTAAAAAAAAGCATAAATATTTTGTTGAGTGTTGTTGCTACAAAATGTAAATGTTTCGTAGCTTTAAATATGTAATTATCCTAATATCGTTTAAGAATCAATGTCATAAATCAAATTTTATTAGATTGTGATTTTAATAGGATGTTTTTAACAAATAGTGTTAAAAATAGATAAAATTTAATAGTGGTCATATAAATCCATAATAATTAAGGTTATCTAACTACCTAATTTAATTATTTATAACTAACTGCGTACCCTTAAAAATTATCTCTGCATATTAAAGGGAGTTATTGCCTTTCATTAATCCTTACCATGGTTACAAGATAAAACACAAAAATGTAAAAATTCACGTGAAAATTATTCTTCACATCTAGTGAGACTTAAAATAATACAAAACAACTATCACCTCTGGTGCTTTAATAGCTTATTGGAACCTTAAAGTATATTAACTGGGTTACAACGAAGGTTACTCTACATGAAGCTACTACAGTAACTGCATCAGACAGAGTGCAACTAACTTTCTACACTTGGCAACCATGCCTACATCAGGCCTTTCAGTTTTGTTCTGAAAAGCAGATCTCTCTCTAGCCAAGCAGCAGCGGTGACAACAGCCGGGCTTTTGTTATTAATCGTACTGATTGTAATTTTACTTCACATTCTAAGCTATGCCGCTTGTCATAAAATCTACTTGCTATTTACTAAACCTCTAGACTGAGCAAGTATGTGACAAAATGAGACATAAAAAATAAATAAATAAAGCTAACTATTAATATAAATTTCAGAAAGTTTATTGTATTCTCAACTTATTAATAATTATGTTAATTAAGTTTTATTGAATAACTATGCATCCTACTTACGGATCTATTTTATTTTAGGGTGATATTCCAAAAGTGAAGTTTAGGCATAGATAATATTTTTAATTGAATTTATTCAGTTCCCCATTTGTTCATAGGTCCCTAATTTTTTTCGTTAATAGCCCTTAAAAGTACTTAATTTCTGTGTACAGAAATGTATACGAACCCTGTTGCAGTGTTCTGCATACGGTGGTCTAATTTGCTGAATAGATAATGATAATAGATAAATTATTAAACATATACAGTGGTACCTCAATATATGTCGGCTTTGTAATACATCCAACTTGATATGTACCCCATTTGTATATGAAAATTTTGGCTTCATATACTATATTTATTTGAAATATGGATCCAGTTCAATGAGTCACAATAGCTTGCTCTACACTTATTTACCTCTTTCGAGATAATATTACGACTGCCCATGAGTGTCAGTTGTTACTCTTTGGTAAACTATAGCACTAGCATTGTTGAATAAAGAAAGCTATTGAGAAGAGTCAAACAATGAAGAAAATTGTTAGGATCACCATTGAGGTGAAAAAAGGGATCGTTAAAAAGTGTGAAGATGCCATGCATTTACGGGACTTGGCTATTGCGTACTGTGTGGAGAGTATGATAATTGTGAAAAGGAAAGTTGCTATTAAACTGGCTAATGTTGTAAATGGGGGAAATCAGTTATCAAACTAAAGTCAGAAAAACATTTATGTGCTGAATATTTTTCACCCACTGCATTTGTATTTTAGTATTAAATGGTGTTGTAATAATAACAATAGGATTTTTTGTAAGACAGGATTAATCATTTTCCATATATTTTTTATTGGAAAAGTATACATTCAAGGACCTGGAACAGATTAATGCAGGGGTCGCCAAAGTGGTCTATATAGACCCCTAGGGGTCTATTTAAGAACAGTAGGGGTCTATCTGACTCAAGGGGTCGAATGGGGGTCTATTGGGACTCGAAGGAAAAACAGTTCTTAATACGCAAATCACACATATCTAACTGCGTACGTAAAAATTTAAAATATTTTTATAATTGACTTAATATTATATTCTTTATAGAAAATAAAATAATACATCAGAAAACAATCAACAACGAAATAAATCCTGTTCTAAGCAATGAACTCCAAAACAATAAGAACCATATTTTTTATTTAGCAGACTTATTTGGAAAATTTAATGACGTTCAAACAAAACTACAAGGAAAAGATGTAACAATTATCTAAGCTCGGACAATACTGTTAGGCTTCCAAGTAAAATTAAATTTATTTAGATCTTCATTGCTACGTAAGGATTATAAGTATTTTTCAAATCTGCAACAATTAAAAATAAAAGAAGACTTGGAAATATATACAAATCATCTTCAAAAATTAAGCGACGATTTTAAACTGCGCTTTGTTGATTTGGAAAACATCGACATCCCTGATTGGATTATTGCGCCATTTTCGGCGCAAATTGATAACGTCGACATCAACATACAAGATGAGCTTGCTGAACTATTGTCCGATCTTGAAGCAAAAACGCTTATTAAAAATTTGACAATACATAAATTTTGGACTAATATAAATATAAAGCAAAAATATGTGAAACTTTACGAAATGGTTCAGCCATTTATGCTGGCGTTTCCAAGTTCGTATATGGTTGAAGCCGGTTTCAGTCACGTTAATTCAATTTTAACTAAAAACAGAAATAAATTAAATGTGGAGCTTCGAGGGGATTTACGGTTAAAATTGACTAATTTCGAACCCAATATAGCGAACCTTGCCAAGAAACACCAGGCACACTCATCTCATTAAGAAGTAAAAAATCTGTACCTACTTTACTTACTATTTCTGATTTATTAAATATTTAGACTAATATATAGTTTTATTTTAATTACCTGAAAATTACGTTTGTGGGGGGTCTATGGAGATTTCGAAAAAATTATATAGGGGGTGATGATCAAAAAAGTTTGGCGACCCCTGGATTAATGTCATACACCAAAAGTACCACTTCATATACATGTATACACACACATGCAATGTGTCAATGAAGTCGTTACACTGCCTTTATTTTTTGGAATCTTTAGTCTTAAACATGTTCTTCCATTTACAAAAGTGTTTTAAATGATGCAAATATTCATATTATAGCATTTTTGAATTTAAAGAAATCAATTTTTATAATACGAAATCTAGCTAAATGTTCTCTGATTCTTACAGTTATATGTAATAACAGTTTATATTCATCCTAAAAAGTAAATTACAAACCATTTTACTCGCATATAGCAATAAATGATCGATATATAAAATTTCAAAGTTGGGATCTTTTGACAGAAGGAAATTATATCTGTATCTTTAGGGATTAGTTAAAAAATAAATTAGGATAAATCAAGGTTATATTTTCTCCCATTTAATCTCATTTATTGGCATTCTTTAGGTATTGGTTACCAGACAGTCCTTGGGGGATTTGCTATATTCAAATAACCTAAGGTGTAATATCCTGGTACATCTCCCTTCTGAAAAACAAACTTTGATTGATCAAACGTTCTTGTAAATTTTGCATAGCAGTGCTCATTACTTGATCTATTAGCATCAAAAACCTCTTTATGAGTTATAAATCATTTTCATTAAAATATTTTGCTCTTCAGTTTGTGTGCAGCCTTTGAATTTTAAGAAAACATGATCTGAAACTATAAAATTAAATAATTCAGCCAATTTTTTATATAAGCATAAAACCTTTTGTGTGTCATTTTTAAAAATGAATAAAAACTTTTACTGATTATGTGTACTGAAAGGCTGTATAGAAAGTTAAATTTCATAATTTTTACAAAATATTTCAATTTTAAAAATGGCAATTGTAAAAAATTTTTAAATGAGGAAATGTATTTCTCATTTAAAATATTTTTTGTAATTGGAATGTACAATGTCTATGATTAGTGATTGCAAAAGTAAAGGCTGTGTAAAAATTTTTATAGAAACCCTACACATCTGAATTTTTTCACTTTGTAATGTTTTTCATATGGTAGTGCAGTTTTAAATATTTTGTCATCTTCATGTTTATGCTATTTCTTAAAAAGAAAATGGGGAAATGAACCCTAGAGTTTTCATAAGCTTGCAAAGTGTTCTTATTTTATTTAGTCTTAAAGATTTAGTTTCAGTAATTGGCAGCAGTAGATATTACTTGTATTTTTTAGTGGTAAAATCATCTCTGAGCTATTCGACTGTAATCTGAAGATTTAAATTTTCTAATCACACTTTTTATTGTTCTAGGGGAAAAGATAGCTGAAGTTCCATGTGAATCTCCAACATTTACTGTTGCATGGCATCCAAAAAGGTATCTTTTAGCATTTGCCTGTGATGACAAAGATAAACATGTGAGAGAAAGAGATGCTGGAACTGTTAAATTATATGGTCTTTCATCTGATTCATAAATTCAGGAATTTATTTATAATGAGTGAGGACAAAATATGGGATTAGAACTGTTATTCTTTAACTATTATTTTGTTCTAAATTTATAAAGGACTATTCATAGGAGCTGTTTCATAAGCTCATGTTGTTAAGTCACCTTTCATCTCTTTTTCATTGTAAAAAATACAAATGTATTACCATCATCAAGGTTTTGGAAATTATATTTTTGTATACTGTTACGATTTCACATTTAGATTGTATAAAGTTAATACTGGTGTCATCCACTATGTCATGTGAGTGAAACTGAGATTTTGCATTGTTGTTCATTTTTAATTTAAATCTTTGAAATAAGTGTAAATATTTTCAGTACAGATTGTATTCTGGAATTTGTATTTTTATGTGTTTATATTTACAATAAAGCATTTTTTGAAAGACTTTACGTTGAAATTATTTTTTTTTTCTCGTAACTGACTAAAAGGATTGCTTAATGAAAAAAAATAATTAATAAATTGAATTCATCATTAAAAAAATTCAAGGGAGGTAGGTACGATATAATGCAAATACCAGGGGAAAAAAAAAATTTGTCATTTTGATAATAAAAACAAAATTGACTAATTGAAATGTAATTAATTTATGAATAAGAATTCTTAAAAGGATATAAAGTGATTTAAATACAAGATAATAAAAAATATTATTATTTGTAGTTTGACCAAAAAAATAATGATAAATTAATTAAGGTGGTCTACTACAGTAGCATTACAATACTAAAAGTTTGTATACACTTAGAATCGCTAATTAAGAAATGACAGTGGATGAAATTTGGTAGAAATATAAAGCAATAGGTCAGTTTTGGAATGTAGAGTTAGAATCAAGTTTGGAATGAAATTTACTTAAATATTATATTTTAAAAAAATTAGTTTGAAATACGTAATTTGAATGTGTAGTTTGGAAAGCCATCAATAGATGGCATTACGAGTTAAAATTTATCATTGTAATCCTATTTCTGCAGAAATTGACAAAATAATTGATTTTGATACCAGTTATAAATCCTATTTTTTTTATAAATAATATTAAGAAATGTTTGATATATTCCTTTATACACAGTTTTCACTAAACAGTAAAAGCGAGTATCTGTCAGCGGAAAGACGGTTACGGCAACCCTATTGCATTGCTATTCCGCACTCGTTTTGTTTACATTTATTTGTACTGTCGTCAGTTAGAAAGTAATATGCGAAAATATCAAGGAAGGCCGAAAAAACATCCTCGTTGTAATAAAAGATCCAGAGTCCAAAGACAACGTCGATCAAGAAATTAATATGGAAATAAATTCCGGAGACGTAAAAGATTCCGAACAAGTGGATGGTTTCCAGAGGTAAGAAATAATTTATTGTTTATATCGACTACCTCGTGTTTATGATTTCGTAGTAAGTTAATTCCGAAGTAAAATATGCTTATTTTTTTTTATTGAAGGTCAGAAATTATTGATACATCTGCATCTGTGTCAAAGGAGATTGATTGTCCTGGTGATTTTTTTTCCAAAGTAAGTTTTTTTTTTTTTTTTTTTTTTGTATGAGGTGATGCTAAAAATTTGTTCAGTCTTCCATTCACACTACATTGAGAAATATTGAAAAGGTAAATTCTAACTCACGAGGAATTGCTGAAATAAATAGACCTTTTCAAAATAATGTGCATGTTCTTGCAAACGAAATTGGATCTGCCATCATTACATGGTATTGGAAACTTTACAGTTACTTATTTGCTAGGAAATGCATTTTCTCCCTCTCCTAATTCATTTAATTAAAATTATTGCATTAGTTATCCATGGTATATTTTTACAGGTGTATGCACTTTGCATTCATGTGCTGGCTATTCAACTTGCTTTTTTTTTATTATGTCATTTATTTGGATGTCAAAAATTTCTCTTAGCGTTGGAACATTTTATGATCACTTGGTAAAATTTATATAAATATATATTATCGCTTGTCTACTTATGGTTCTGTGTATTTGTCATGTATGCCTGATGTGAACTGCAGTTTTTGAAAAATATGGCACAGATAGTAAATTCCATTGAAAGCTGAAACTGGGATGCAGATAATAAAAAATATCTGCCATATCTTTTGAGTGGAGACCACATCTGTAGTACCAAGAATGGAACCAACATGTTCATGCTTGTTTTCTAGCCTTTTGGCCATTGCCCAGATTGAATTATCTCTAGTGGGAAGGGAATGGATGCTTTCTCTGTATCTGTCTGATCAACAATAAGAAGCTTTTCACATTTTATATGACAGACTTTCTGCAAACAGAAATCCTAAGCTCTGTTCTTGTATATGTTTTTTAAAAATCGCAATTCAAATGTGTAGTTCTCAAAGGAATTCTTCTTATAGGAATATTGACTCAACATTTAAAATATATATTCCGCTTTTAGGGGCGTAATCTTTTAGGTGAGAACTTCCTTTTTTCATGTTTGTGTTCAATACTGCATGATTTGCTATTTGAATTGTTTGAAGCTATAAGTAATTTTTGTTAATATTTTTTTCAATCAATTATTGAATGCCTGTTTAGATCAACATAAACTATCTTAAAATCGATGACGGAACAGAAAAGGCTGCTGCAGACAGATCCAAGTTGTAAATCCATCCGATTATAGATTTCAGATTGTCAGTCCTGTTGTAAAGTAACAACACAGATAGTCAAAAACATTATTATTATAATTGTAGCTCATTAGCAGCAAACATTGTTAATCTTGCAGTGAATATATGAATGATGCTTTCTAACTCAGTGAATGCAAATATTTCTGTGAGCAAAGAAATAATATTTGCGTGGTGTTGACTATTGTAATTTTTTTTTTCATTTCTTCATGAGCATGGATAAATTAAGTAGATATAATTGTTGTCGTTATAGGTCCTACACTTGACATGCTTCCTATGTAGTTTAACTGTTGAAAAATATGTCATCTGTACATTTAAAAAATGTAATCCCTTTTACATTTCTGCATTTGTAATCACTGTATTTTCTTTATTCCTACACTTCTTAATTGGAAGGAATTTCATTGGCAGAGCCCTCTTATTTATTCTCACTAATCATGTAACATGCCATTTTAGATAGATAAATAACACATTTTGTAATGTATCTGAACTGTGGTTATACAGCATGATATAATAGCTACACAAGGTATAGGCAGAACATTATACAGCAATATCTGTTGCACTTTCTGAGATGGGCAATAGTCATATGTAGCTTATTGTTATGTGCTATTTATTTATTTATAAATTTTTTAAATTATAGCAGTTTTTTATTATTAATTAAATTTAGTATTAAATTATGTTATAGCAGTTTTTTTCTTTATAAATTTTTAAAACTATGTTATAGCAGTTTATTTCTTTCATTCTTCGTTTTGTAAGTGAAACGTTTAACTTTTCTACGCCAGAAGTTACAGCTTACGTTCCTAAGACAGACCAGTCTTTCTTGAGGTAAGTTGTTTTATTTTTAAAAAAGATATTGGCGGTGCATATTATTGAAACTCTTACAGTTATTTATAATTGTTAAACAATTATGGTTCTTTTCTTCTCAGTTCTGATCTGGACATTTCTGTCATTGACTCTGACGTAGAAGGTAGAAATACAAGCTCTCTTATGGGGTAAATATGTATTTCTGTATGGCAAAATTAAAATGCCATCATTTGTGTTTTTCTTTTAGGGTGTTACATTTTGTGGTTTGCGTACTGATAGCTATTAAAACTGTATCAGAAAAGGTGGGATGAATTTGATTTGTTCCAAATTTGGACATTTTATGTGAAAGAACATGTAAATACTATACAGCACATATCAAAATCATGTGTAAAAATTTTTTTTTAAATTACATAAAACATAAGGCAGTGTATTGTACTCTGTTTTTATTCGTGGGTCTTTTTTATTAAAAAATCTAGCATTATCTTCCTGAACTAGACGGTTTCGTTTTAACTGGGTTTGACCTTGACTGAAGAGTACTTGTGAACTTAAGGCCATAGAATCACATAAGAGTGAGTATGACTTCTGTGAATTGAAGCGAAAAATGAGATTTCCAGCTTCATTGATTGCAGCAATCAAAACATACAAAGATGGGAGCCGTAAATCATCCTACAGCTGTCTTAGGAATAATTAGGAGCCATCTAACAAAAAACCAGTATTCGTTTCTAACTTAGATCTTGCTGCAGCACAGCATCTTTGCTAGCCAGCAGTGACTTCATTTGCCTTTGACTTTATATATGATGTCAATTAGGCTGGAAAGGTGGGAGGAAAACAGAGGCATGTCCCCACGCACTCATGGAGTTGAAGAAAGAGATTTGAGGTAGATCACCCTTAATATTCATAGAATTTTATTCAAAATCTATGCCAAACAAAGGCTGTTTTTTTGCCTTATCTCCATAAAAGCATGCTAGACAGTAATATGCTGTGACATAGACATACCTGCTAACTTTTACGAATTTTCGTAATTTTTACAAAAATGCGTTTGTCTTTACGATTTTACGATCATAATCCATTTTTTATGATTTTTTTCCTTTTTCAAGTGTTTTTAGTGATTTTTGTCGAAATTTTAGAATTTTTTGCCAATTCAGTGATTTTCGCCAATTGCATCGTGTTTTACCGCCAACTACCGACTGCTTAGATTCCAGTAACCTGCAGTTTCTCCAACTTGCCGC